>JAEIIG010031240.1:0-15356 GCA_018904695.1 Drosophila parvula
CAACAAGTCAAAAAGTGATTTTAGCAACGAGTTTCGGCAGAATGCCCCACTGTGCGCCGTCAGCTGCAACGCAAAACTGCAGCTAACCGAAAATGGTAATGGCCCTGCCATGCACTGAGGGAAATATAAGCTCTAAAGATGGCAAAATTCATAACAAAATAAATGTAGAAATTATTACATTAAATTTCTTACCTATTATATAATATATTTTAAAGTAACTTGAAGAAAGTATTCCCTTATCTTCTCTTTAAGCTCCTTATACCTTTAGCTTTCGCAGAAACTCTTTACTTAAATTTATAAATATTTATTCCTTACAAAATTTCCCAAGTGTTCTGTGGAAAATGGAAGGGTGGGAAGGAGGAAGCCTGTTTTGGAAGGGTGCGCCGGAGGTTTGACTGTTTCAGCTTAATGCGAAAATCTTGTTGCACGCCGCCTGCAGCAAACGATTCGGCCTCCAGACCATGGCGAAAAGTCTATTGTTTCACAATCATAATTCTCCTGTAAGCTGTGCGGGCTGAATGCTTTTCCCACTGGTTTGTGCGTGGGGTTTTCCCCCCTCCGCTCGAGGTGGGTTGTGGGGTGCTTTTCCAACTGGCTGCAGGAAATGAACATCATTAATTTTGCCTTTCTGCATTTGCATTGAAAATGGCATTTCAATATTCGGGGTAACTCTCTTGCAAAGCGCTTTCAAGATTGCCAAAAACCATTTTCCACGCAGCCAAACAACTTTCATTTCAGCTCGGTCTCTCTCTCTCTCTATCTTTCTACCTCTATCTCTGGCTCTTTCACTCTCTCTGTCGGCGGCTGGGAAAAACTTTCAACTGCTGTGCGCGATTGCAGCGACGTGACTTAATTTCCACCGCCGCCAGGCATATAGCTAAATATTTGTTCTATTCGAAAAGGGGGTTTGGTCCGAGGCGTAAGGTGGGGTTACTTAGGTCCTTACACTGCGAGGAAAATTTGGGAATAATTTCCTTAAATCTATTTGGAGAGCAAAGAAACAATTAAGAGATTTCTACAAATTCTGCATACAAATAAGACTCCGGTTACATAAAAAACCCTTAGTGGTTTCAAATCCCTTTAAAAATCTACTTAAAAGTATGCCATCATTATTTTGTATTAAATTTTTGTATAGATTAAATTCTGGTAGCATAGTTTTGGCAACTTTTTCAAGGGATTTCCGTTAATCTTCGCTAATTCCTTTCGCCCTGTGTATATTTCACTTTGAGCATTTATCAATATATGGACATGTCCTGATAACTCCGTCGATGGAAATTGCGGCACGTAGCGCTCGACACTCAAGTGTCCAAGTGTTGAAAAAGCCGTCCATAAAAACTAACACGTACGCACCGGATCCGGCGAAACTAAACCCCTGATGGGGACCAACACGAGGTCAATTGGTATCAAAGGGGCTGTGCAAGTTACTGATGGCTAAGCCAGTCCACAGTCCACAGTCCGGACATATACTACATATTATATATATATATATATATATAGTAGATATACATATATATATAAATGTGAATGAACGAAGTCCAGTGGGCTCGAGAGCAAAAATCAAAGCTAAGCACTTTCAATTGGATTTATGCGTTTGCGATGTGCCGCAAAGATGCGAATCGCAAAAGGAATCGCGTGCCCAGCTGGCTAATGTCTCAATATCGTTTGGCTATATCACACACACACACACACCCAGGTCGGGGGGTTTCCCGCTTTTCCGCCCTCCTCCCCCGCTAGCCTCTAGGACTTTCTTATTAATCAGCACAAAAAGTTTTCCCTACAAACTTGCAATTCAGCCGATAAGCAAATAGCCCAAAAAACTGTTTACACAACGCATACATGGCCAATTATCCCTCAGAGCAGTGACGGTTACATAGGGGGGGTTTTCCTATACCAGTAGGTGGTGGAAAATACATATGTACATATAAATAAAATATAATTTATTTCATTAATTCTGTAGTGTCTCAAAATTATTTATAGGATTAACAAGATTATATTCATATTCAAATAATTATTAAGGCTTTTGTTTTAGGAAAATATATATAAATTTACGGTAAAGATCAAGGAAAAAATAACGCAATATTATATATTATATTATACATATTTTATTTTATATTATTATCTCAATTAACTAAAATAATAATAACACTTACATTCTCTAATAAATTCCCCAAAAAAAACCCCTTAAACACCTCCTAGTCCCCCGTCACTGATTTCAGCGTTGCGTGTGAGTATCTGTGTGCTCATGTGTGTCCCGCTTTTATGTTTGTGTGTGTGCCTTTGGTTATTAAGTTTTATGATCAGTTTGTGTTTTGCGTTGAAACGATTTATTTAGCTAAGCGGAATTAATTGGAATTTTACGTGTTGATTTCCTGTACACTTAAGTGGAAATGAGCCGGCGATGGCAGGGCTGTGAATAGAGGAGGGCGCGCGGGGGTTCTGGGAAAACCCCCTCGAGGCCAACATGGGGAAAAGCTTGTCTCAAATGAGCTGAGTAAACCAAATGCTGGCTGCCTAATCGATTATGAATTGAAGCGAATAATGTATAAGAGGCTGGGAAATGTAAATATATCCTTGGAATCCTTTGTCGGTTTGTTTGAGTTTTCTTTAAGGTTTTTCTTGGCTTGAAGTTTTAGCCCAAGTTTTAGGCAAAGGTGGAAACCCCTGCGGACTGACTGCATTACTTAAAATGCCTAAAGTTTTCACCGATTTTAGTGAGTTTTAATAGAAAATTTAATAAAGAAAAAAACAAAATGCAATGCCTTAACTAGTCACAGCTTAATTCACCCATTAATTCTATTAGAATTTCTTCAAAATAATGGAAGATTCCTGAAGATACCTCAGCTCAAATGCAGGCTCTTAAGTTTATGAAAAATTGATGACAATCCGTGTCCCTTTCACTTCAAAGGAGCTGCTTTTGGTCCTTTGCCTTTAGTTCTGGGGAACAACCGCAGTTAATGCCGGGGCAACAAAAACCAAACCTCAAACCAAATCGCTTAGCAAACAATGGCAGAGCTCCCTTATCCTGCCCCGTATCCTTGAGGCGCCATCACATGCGATCCGGCAGCCTGGGCAGCTCCGCCAACCGAAATGCTTTATGCGATTATTTGCCGAAATGTTGCGGAGCGGGTTTCGTTATTTATTTGCCTTGGGCCCTGAGCAGAGCGGCTCCTTCTCTATTTCAGCTGGACACACATTCCTGTGGCCGGCCAGCACAAAAAATTGTGGCATATTTCATGTTTGCTCCAGGAGCTTTTCTTGGGACGACGGATCCGAATCGCTCAAGTGTTAACATTTCCAGGCAGGCGATTTGCATGACAGAGGGAGGTAGGAAAGGTTGAAATGCTTGTTGTGCCGGCCACATATACCTTTATTGAAAACATAATACGCCTTTCGCATACAGACGGTTTCCATTTCAGTGCTTGCCAGGCTCTCCTTTCGCCTCGAATCGATTCGATTCGATTCCACGCCGTTTCGGGTATTTCTTTTTTCGGATGGCGCGTGACAAAACTCAACTTATGCCGGCTTTGAAATTTACTTTGCCCAGCTAATCCGGGGTATATGCGAGCATACACTAGTGCGTATCCTGCGAGAGCTGTCCTGGAAATGGAGGAGCTAAACAAAAACAAAAAAAACATAGAAGAGCGCTTCCTAAGCCGGACTCTGCCCTCTATTGGAGTGCCTGTCACAAACGCTTCTGGCCAAGAGCCATCGGAAATGGCCAGAAACGGGGGTCATCGATGGCGATCTCCCATGTCAATGGCCATGAAATGGCAGCAGGCCAGAAAAAAGAGGAGTAGGAGATTATGTGGGGATTCAATCAGAAACGTAGGTCCTGGACACAGGTCACTCAGTCAATCAGGGGCAATGAATAGTGCTCCTGGCATAAAGCTCGTAAGGAAAATACAGCTGGTAGTGTAGCTTAAGGGAAATATAAGTAAATTAGTCAAATATATATATTTTAAGGAGAAAGATTAAGAAATTAAATAGTAAAGAATTCTTGGCAGTCATCTTATTTCAATTAACTTTATATTTTCAATTAATTCTGTTTATATTCTCAATTAAGTTATCATTAACTGGAAATTCTGTGTTAATTCTTAATTAACTTAAAAATATCCGTTAATTCTGTTTAAGTTCTTAATAAACTTAGCACTTTGAGGAAACTCAGTTGAAACATTCCCTTGAATATCGCCTAAAAGTTACTTAAAATCCAAACAATTTAATTGTTATCCTTAACTTTAAACAAAACACTTTAAGGTTTTTCATTTACGAGTCTTTTGCGTAAACATTAAGTCTTCCCTCTTCCTTCTATGAAAATCTTGCCCTTAGGCTTGTTTTCTGATAACATAAAACCGAATTCATTAAGTTTATTCACCCAACTCCCAGCTCTCTTAACCCATAACCCTCTCCTTTAACACCCAATGCCCTAAGTAAACAATCTGCGCACTTCATTTGGCCAACAAAAAAAAAAGTAAATATAAAAAAACAGGAACAACAACAAAAAAGCGAACTGGACACACAATTTACAAGCTGAAAATCTCTGACAGCTTACAAAGAAATTTAGGTGGACCCGAACGGCAAAAAATTGAAGGCATAAAACTTAATCGAAAACTTTTTTTGCGAGTAGGAAAAACCTCTTTGGAGCGGTTTGTTGTCATTCAAGGTTTTCCCAGCTTCTGTCCGAGCAATGAAATTAATGCACAAAGTTTGTTGTTTGTTGCGGTGGCCGCCGGGTGAGGGGACAGGGAAAAACGGAAAACCTTTTCGAATTTCTAATGAGCAAAACAACTTTTCTTTCTTTTTTTCTGTTTTGGGCGCGACTTTGGCGAGGTGAGAAGCTGAAAAAATTTGATTTGAATTGAGGGTCTCGTCAGGTAAAAGTTTTTAAATAAAAATTAAAAATTGTCAACGCGTTAAATTAGGGTCGCGGCCTTCCGCGTGATGGTGGCGGGGCGGATGGTGTTATAGCCTGGAGAGAGGGTTAAGACTGAAATTGAAATTGAATTGGGGTTCAATGGCGAGTTTGTGCAACTGACAGGAGGATATACCGGCGATATATTGGAGGGTTTTCCCTGTCAAAGAAGGCTTGGCCGCTCTTTACCTTTCTTGTTTTCAGCTTTTCCGATTTTCCGTATTCACCCCGTCCGCCCTGCACAGCCGCAGGATTCATAATCTCCCTGGTAATCTTTTAATCCAGTCGAGTGCATTTTGTACTCGATCCTGCAACAAAGTTGCCAAAGGCGGCCCGGAGTTAACTTTCGACAGCAGCCGCTCTAAACACATGTGAGGTAACTTTTCCAGCCTCCTGAGTTTTCCACCTCCCCCTACCCCCTTCTCAACGCCCTCTCCTACCCCATTGCATTAAGCTCGCACAACTTTGATGTCATCTTTGTGCTTAGGCCCTTCACAAAGAAACTTTCCCTGGTCGCTCTAAAAAAAACTTTTTTAATAGTAATGGACTTTAGGTCTCTGCCACTCAGACCACTCGCCAGTTTTTTTATTTTTATTTCTTTGTCGACCACTAGAGATTGTTCGTTTTTTCAGTGTAAAAGGGGTGTGTGTGTGTGTGTAGCCAGGTGAAATGTGGCTCCAAAAAGTTATTTCCGCCACAAATGAACGCGAGTTGCATCGCTCTCCTTTTTTTTTAGCGTCTCCCATCGATATGATGGAAGTGGAACCTGTGTCCGGGGTTCTAGGTCCTGAATCCTGGCTCCTATTTCCCTGGCTTTTAGCTCAGGTCCAGACACACAGGGACAGCCACGCCCCCATCTCGTGTTGAATGTCTGACATAAGCCGCTTAGCCGCTCTTTTTTTTTGGGAAACTTTGAGCATGTAAACGGCATACGAATTCATTTATTTTTGCCATTAGCTGGGGAGAGATCTATTAAATATGACGTGACAGTCGGAATTAAGTTGACAGATCAGGTTTTTTTTGAATACAAAAAAATATGTCTAAAAATCATACAAAATATTACGTATACGCACTGTAACCATCAACTAAATTCAAATACCTTAATTCCTTTCATGAAATAATGCCCCTGACACTATTATTATTCTTGTGAACTCAGACATATAAAAACCAGTCCAAAAATAATAACAAAAGTACGAAGTTAGTCAAATAAACAATAGAAAAAAATGGAGCCAAGATCTCTTCAACTCTTGGCAAGTTATCCAGCAACATTTCGGGGCCATAAACTCGGCTCTAATGCGCCAGCTAAGGATACAAATTACGAAACAATGACGTCAACGTGCCTGTCAACAACTTGGCCAGACAATAGTTTTCCTTTAGGGCAGAGACAGACCCGGAAAATGCGGGGGACACGGAGGGAAGCGGGAACACGGAGGAAACGAAGGTTAGGCGACAGGTGCAACGGACATTTGTGTCGCATACATACAAATTACGTGCGAGATTATGCCGAGTCCGGTTTGGAGTAAGCACTAAGGAGTTGGTAGACACAGGACGCAGGACAAAACTGAGGGGGGAAAGGACTTGCCATCGGTGGCAGCGGCACGTACCGAAAATCAACAGAAAGCAACGTCACGAAGGCGATGGCAGCGTGACTCACGAACCTTGATTATTTTTTAACATTAAGGAGAGATCCTTAAAAAGGTTTGTAGCTTAAAAATAAGTAAGTGATTGTTTGGATATTTTTGAATATATTTTTTATTTATTGATCAAGGTGAACACTGCTATTTAAAAGCTGCTTAAATCGAGTATTGTGAAAATATAAATAAAATCTTTATCAGTTCTTATAGAACTTTAATTGAACCTAGGTACATGTTGATCCTTCGAGCCGGATATACCAAAATATTTGAAAATTCGGTAAGTTCTCGACATTATTGTTCACAAACTGCATAGGAAACATTAACCTTTATTATTCTTGATTACTTTTAAATTTAAATCAACTTAAATGCATCTCCAATAAGGGTTTTAAAGACACAAAACTATCTCTACCTTGAATCCCTTTCAAGTGCAAATGGTAGAGTGACAGAATAAGGCTGGCATTCCAAAGCAGGTAAGCTCTCAGGTAGGTGATGGGAATGGGCATGTGCGAATGCCTCGAGATGATTTAAATGAGCTCAACATGCATCTAAATGCAGTCTGATTTGATTACGAGACCCGGGCTCCGTTTCCCAGTTTTCCCCAGTATCCTGCTGTTTCTTTTTGGTTTTGTTCTCCCACTGCTGCTGCTGTTGCAGCATCCTGTCAGAATCATCAACAATCGGGCATTGTGGCATCCCTCGCATCTTTGTCGGGCCAACAACAATGCCAAACGCAATGAAAACAACAGGCAAAGGTGTGAAAATTAATATTTGCCCGGGAAAACAACAAATCCAAGAAAAGGGATGGCAGGGAGGTGACGAATGCATTGTCTGCCTCAGCGCGAGTGCCCCTTAATTAATTTCACTGGCAGGAAGACAGGGTTGGATCAAAGTTCGGGGATAGATAGCATAGATAGCGCAAAAAGGAAACTGAAATTAGATATTAAAATAATAAATATTAATATTAATCTTTTTTTCTATTAAATATATAGAATACCTCCTTCAAAAAATATGTAATAAATATAATACTGTAAAATCCCAATAATATTACCATGATTCCTTGAATCCTTCCTGCATTTTTAAGCACTTGATTAAAATTTGCTGTCCATTTCAGTTCAAGTTGAGCCAATGCTATGACTGGAGCTCATCTTTGCGAATCGGTTCTCAAGTAGACGAATCAAGAAAGTCGAAAAGGGCGAACCAGTGAACCGACACCAAGTACAGAGGTTCAAGTAGTTGCCATGCCTGAAACGAACTCCTGCCTCAGGACCCCGCGGGCAACCTCCTCTCTCTCCCTCTCTGCCAATGCACTCTGCCATTTTGCTGGTTTTAGATCAAATGCATCACGCGGCTCAGTTTGGGGTTTTAGCTGAGTTCGGTTGGTTGGAATGGTGGTATGATGGTTACGAGTCCTGCCTGGAGTTGCCTGGCAGCTCAAGGAGCAGCCATTGTAGTGGAGGTATAGTGGCGGGGCGGATAATGGGCGGTTCTGGCCACGATATCGAAGGTGGCTTTGGGAGGTGATGCCCTGCGGTGGCTTCATTGTTCGACTGCCACGCGAAGGATACGCATGTTGGTGGCAAGTACGGGATTGGATTGGTTTGGCTTGGATTCGCCACCCCTTCCTTAGCTCCAACTTAAAGTGAGCTGGCTTAAGTGCACCGGGCGGTTTCTAAGCCATAGGATTTGGCTTTGACTCTACTGTTTTCAAGTTGGGGGGAGGGGAAAACGAGGAGCCAGGAGCTAGCGAGCCCCTTCGGATGCGGCTTACTCCATCGGCCACATGATACTCACCGAAAATGCATCCCCGGCAAGTTTCCATTAATTAATTTAATGAACTTTTGCCCGAGCCGTCAGTCAGTCAGTCAGTTAGTCAGCCAGTCATTCAGTCTGCCATCAAGGCAAGTCAAGTGCATAAAAGCCTTTTGGACAGCTACATTTTAGAGTTGTTTGACGGCTTTTGTTTAAACACAAACTCGGTATGTGGGCTTAATTTTGCAAAAACCAAAACATCCACTGGATTAGAATTAATTAATTAAGGTCTATTGAATATTCGATTACTAGAAGAGATAGAAAAGCCAGAGCTAACAGGAAGAGGTTTATAATAACACGTATATATTCATTTAGGAAATTTAAGATATTCTTTATTATAGGAAATTTAAATTAAACACAGTTTTATTTAATATAACTTATATTTAAATATAAATTCATTATGTATTATTATATAATTCTAATTAATTGTTTATTCTTCATCTATAAATAAGCGTGAAAACCATTCCGCTTCCCCCTATTAGGCCACACAAAATGGCGAAAACCATTAATGGCCTGCCATCTGGAATCACTCGCCATTTGGCTCACACAATATAATGGCCTTTCCCCCCGCAGAAATGGGATATCCTTCATTATTTTGTTAGAATCATCCAGTTTTACCTTCGTGCTCATAACGTTGTCGCACAATTAAATTCGAACCGTGAAAGCTTTCAACTGCACTCTGGGCCACAAATTATGGCCGGCATCCCGTCACCACACCCGTCCCGTCGTTTTGGCCCATTCAATGGCAGAACAAATGGCCAAAAGCGGCTGCCAAATGTCGGCCTACAACACACACACACACACAGACACAAGGATATACAGGACATATACAAAGGGAAGACAGTCGGCCGGAATTTAACTGCTGTGCAGTCGCGCATGAAGATCCGCTGGCAATCCCCACCCCGCTGTCAATTATGGTCTGTCTATGGACATTAAATGTCATTACGCAGCAACAATCAAAAAAAAAAAAAGAAGAGATATTCGGAAAAGAGAGTGTAGAGAACGGCAGAGGAAAAGCTGTAGGGGGAAAACGGGAAAGCGCCGGGAAACAACGAGCCAAGCAAAGCATGAAATTAAAATGCGCCTAAGATGTATTCCCAACTGTCATGATGCCGATGACGATGCCACTGATGCTGCCAGGAGTTGTGCTGCCAAAGGAGTTGCTTTTCCAGCCCAACGTCCTGCTTATAATTTCATTTTTCACACCCAACACTCTCTCTCTCTCTCTTTTATTGACAAAGTGTGAAGGACGAGCATTCTTCTTGGCTTTTTGCCTTGTGCATACTCTGGCCAAGAAATAGAAGGCAACATAAAATGTGTTAACTTGGTTTTAAGATAATATTTTGCTTACACTTTACTTTTCAAACTTGGATTTAATCAAATCAACTTAGGAAAATATATGTTGCTAATTTTTAAACTGCAAGAACAGAAATGACAAGAGTAAAATCATCATATGGAAAATATTAATAATTAAGAACGAATTAAGAACTGTTAATAAACCTCTAAAATATATTTAAAATACCTTTCCTTTTTTTCTTTTTATATTTTATAATAATAAACAAATGAAGAGCATTTAGAATTTACTTCTGCCTTCTCAGCAGGACTTCCCATCTCGGCTCTAGAATTTCTTTCTTTTTTTTGGGAGCTTTGCCAGTGCGATAATAATAATAAAATAAAATGATGAAAATGCCAGCGGCAGTCGAGACAGAGAGATGCGGCATAGAGACAATGCTGCCTTGGCAGGCTTATTAAATTTATATTTAAATTTCTTGTATTGCGGTTTGGCCCAACACAAAGTGAGGCCTAGAGAGAGCTGGGCTGTTGAAATTTAATTAATTTCCAAAGCAAAAATTGAATTCTCGCCTCATTTGAAATGCAAAACCGACGGTGGAGTCAATTAAATGAATGTCAAAGAGCCAGGCAAATGTGTGTCTCTCAGTTCGGGTGTACGGGTTCGGTCCCTCGATTCCCTTCGACCTGCCTCAACGATTCCTTTGACACACGCTGGCATTCCCCGAGAAGCAGGATCCCTGGCCACCGTGTCCTGTCACTGTCCTGTCGGTGTTGTTGTTGTTGCTGTTGTTGTTGTTGTTGCCTTTATGGCAGTCGCCTCTCCTGTGACCGCGCCCCTGTTATTGTAGCCATGGAAATGAATATTAATGCCGCCAGGATCTCCTGCCAGTCGATGCCGAGAACGAAGGACGTAGGAGAGGACACCAAAGTCCTTTGCCCACAAGGGCTCAGTGCGCACTTTGCACAGCATTAATATTTATCAGGCCGAATTCGCAGTTGCCGTTGATATGCCGCCCCCCCTGTCCCCCTCGTTACTGGATTGAACAACATATTTTGCATACCCTTTGTCCTTTGTTCATAATAATTTCAATAAGCGAATGAATTCGAATCAAGAATAGTATCTTTGGCATCCCGAGGAGTATGAAAACTTGAATGGCCAAAATATCTAGCTAAATTAAATAGAAGCAATTGCGTTTTTGAACCTTGGCCGCACTTGCTGAGCAAGTCCTAAGGATATCGTTAATTTACGGATGTTTGTTTTATGATTTTCAGTGGTTTTGATTAATTTTAAATACATTTATTGTTGGTGCAACCTTAAAAATGGGTCTTTATAAATATTATTAATACATCTGCCTCACTGGTCAGAGATGCTCTTTAAGTTATAATGGAACAAAATGGCTTCTCACTTGAGAGTAATTATCATCTATCTATAATGCACTTTTACTTTAAAATTGCATCACATTTTGGTACATTAAACAAATTCGAAAGGTTATTTAATAAGCCACCAATAAAATCCATATTAAATCCCCTTATGAATTTGGTAATTAATAAAAACTTCGGTATTATTAAAGAGAAATTAATTACAACACATTTAAATGGCTGTCACTTTGGTCGGTGCAAACAAGAACCAAAAAATCGCTATAATCCTAGGGCTCTCGAAATCGGGTGCTATCATTAACCGACACTCACGAGAAAGACCCCCTCCAGAACCCCCTCCGGCACCAACCCTGCAAGCCCCCTTATTGCCCGTCGCCTGAGGACACTCTCTCTTGATATGGGACCATTATCAAGGGTAATGAAATTTACTTGTACACGAAATAAAATTATATCATTAACACCTGAAGCGTGCGGAGTCACACGCATCTGTGTGCTATATATATATATATATATATATATATAGGCTATATATATATATATATATATATATGCATATATCTTGTTTGCATATTGTCGATAGCGCGGCATCGGTGGCCGAGCACTTATTCCACCCACAGTGCACATATTTACACTGTCTGCAGCGGCCGGCGACTTTCCGTTGAATTTATAAAAAACACACTCGGAAAAAAGCGATCTTTTTTGTCTCTGGATGCATTGGCAATGGCCAGTGGGCGGAATGCCTCAATTGTTCCTCGGATAATGCAATTTGTTAACATTGGCTATGCCGTGTTAATAAGCCGGTGACACTGCAACGGAGTTAAAGCAATTTTCCCATTTTCCCCCCAGACCATTTCCCATTGCACTTTAAAATGGCAAGTTGCGGATGGATTTATTCCCGTGGCTCGTTTCGTGTCAAATTGTCCGCCCGGTTGACCCGAGGTGCCAGCAGAGGGAACTTAATTAATTAGCTGCCTAAACTTCGTAGAGAAGTTTTTGCTTTTCCCCATTTCGTTTTTTTTTTGTGTCCACAATCAGATTTCTTTTGAGATTTCTGCAGTAAACGAAACTAACAGATGGTGGCTTGGACCAGCCGACCAGCAACAGCAACTTTGACCTGGCCACAAGCAACTTGGCCTGCAGCAATACCATCAATGATTTTTAGGGTATTTCAGGGTTACTTAGGCTAATGTGGGGCATGTGACATTTAAATACATGAAGTACTAGTGTCAGATTGATTGAATATTAATATATCGATACTGTATTGATATTTGACTTGAAGGTTGATATATATAAAGATATTTCAACGTTGCAGTATGTGTGAGAAATCGATATTCATTTTTAAATATCGGACTTTGCAGTAGAAGAGCCTTAACTTAGTTTAAACTATCATTGTAGGAAATAATTATTAAAGGGGTTATCTTAATTGTAGTTACAATGAAGTTTTAAATATACAAAAAGTACAAAGAGGTAAATATTATATATGCATTTGACATTAATCGGATATGTTTCGATTTATCTATAATATTGATTAATAAAAAAGTTGAATGCGATATTTTTCGATACTTCACTCTCTACACAGTTTCTATATATCAAACTAAACGATATTTTCGAGATTGAACCCGATACACATGTCGATATATTATATCTAACTCTACCTGTCAATATACAACCTTGATAGAAATCGGAATAAACACCAGAAAGCTTAAAAATCTTTTTAGAAAATATTTAAGCCATTATAAGATAATGTTATTATTAACATCATCAGATAATATTTAATCACTTAATTTCTACAAATTTATTAACGCAATTTATGATATAGCCATATTTTAAGCTTTTTATAGGGTATTTAGCTGGTCGATTCCAATACTGGCTGATCCCTTGCACTTGTTACTGTTTTTCTTTGGGATTTTCGGCTCGGTTTTTGCCTGTTAAGTGCAGGTCCTGCGTCCTGAGCCGGACGAAGCTTTTGAGTTTTAGTTCGCAGCTGCACAGCAAGCCGGACTCGGATGCGGATGGCCAAAGAGGAAAGTCGCAAAAGGTGGAAGGCTCGCCGGGGCAAGAGCGGAAAACTACAGCTCAGTCCTGACCGCAATCGCATTGTGGCATTGTCCACATCGATGGCAGCGGCGGCGCCCTTTATTTTTGTTACCGGTCTCCGGCTTCAGTTCGGGCTTCGGGTTTTTCCTGCCTTAATGGCCAGCAAAAAGCGAGGAGGAGTGCGACCTCAAGCCGCTGAAGGCCTCAATTGATTTTTACTTTTGTTTTGCGATTTCCGACAGCTGAAACTGGTTTGGGGAGGCGGGGGCTGGAGCGAGGGAAAATCGCAAAAACTTAACACAAATCCGCAGTAAATGAAAACCAAAGTTGACAAACTTTTCAGGGAACTTGCGTCGTTTCGCTTCCCTCTTCGGGGAAATTAAATTTTAGTTATTAAATCATCAATTCAATCAGACAATTAGGAAAGTTGTCAGCTGCAAAGTTTGCCAGCCACACAAACTTGCTGACATATGTGAAAAGTCGACGGGCCTTTCCGCCCTTCACTTGCTCTTCACATTTCCCTTTTTTCTTTTTTTCGAGTGACACGAACTTTTTGGGAAGAACATTTAACGAATATATTCCTTAGTTAAAAACTCAATTTGTTTTGCTGAGAAAACTCAATTTGTGGCTTTTGAAGTAAACTACAAATTTCCAACGAACTGCGGGGGGCATTAGAGTCAACTGCGGTCACTTCGGTTCCCTCATTCGGTGAGGTCCCTCTCGATTGATTTCAATTTCATTAACGCCTCGCCCTGCCCCAAACCATCATCGACTGGCCATCAGTCAGTCACCAATCTGTCGGTTTGTTTGTCCGACAGCTGTTGCCAATTTCTGCTTTTGTCTGACTTTTCCACTTTCGAGGAGCTGGCAGCTGGCGAATGTCAAATGGAGGAGCAAGGACGTGGTTAGCCTCCATCGAGGATGAGTCGCAATCGGTAATAATGAGAAGTTTATTAAAAAAAAAAATCCGTTTATTTAATTTAATATTTCAATCAGAGGGTAGAGAAGTCTTGCTTCTGTTCTTCCTTGACAAGAATTCTTTCTCCTGTTTAAAAGAGCTTTTTGTAGAAGATTTTCTTCCAGTCTTGAAGGCACATTCAGTAAATAGTTCATATTTAATATTTCAATCAGAGATCTTAATAAATATTCCGCTATTAAGGAACAGAAGTATTGGTTTTGTTCTTCCTTAAGAAGCAGAATCTATCTGCTGTTTAAAAGATTATTTTTCTTTAAGATTTCTTTAATTGTTCTGCAGTAAAAGTTAAGTTCAAGGTGCACTCACGAAATGGTTCATAAAAACGTTTATTTATAAGAGAGTTTATAATAAGAGATCTAAATAAATATTCCTCAATTAAGGAACATAAGTATTGCTTCTGTTCTTCCTTAAAAAGAAATCTTTTTCCTGTTTGAAGTGATTATTTTGTAGAAGATGTCCTACCTTAGTGAGGATGCGTTAAAGGTACACTCAGCAAATGGTTAATTAAACCGTTTATTATTTTATATTAATTTAATATTTCAATAAGAGTTCTAAATAAATATTCCTTAATGAGGTTAAGAAACTATTTCCGCTTTTCTTGGCTAACACGAATTCTTTCACCAGTTTAAATGATTATTTTATTACCTTTAGCTATTGAAGACTCCCTCCCGATTCAATGCCGCAATTGAGCAGTTGATGGAAATTGCCTTTGAGCAACCAATGAAAATGACAGAAATTCCTAGTTCATTTATGTCTGGCTGCCTTTGGCCAGAAGGTGAAAAATACCAGACTGAACTCCGTCCGGGCATGATTTTCAATTTGTGATCTTAATCAGCAGGTGTCCTTTCTCTTTGGCCACCCGATCCTCCTCGTCATCGTTCTCGTCATCAGCCTCGTTATAGCTTTTTATTATTTTCATTCGAGCTTGACTGCCTACTAATAGTGGATGTTGCCGTTGTGCTGTTGCTTCTCCCTTCTGCCTTTGTTGAAAGGTTGCTAAGGCATTAACTTTTGTCATTCGGTGCTGTGTCCAGAATACCGCCCCTTTGTGTCCAGCCAGCCAGTGAACAATGCAATGTGAATTGGCAGGACAGGCAGGCCAGCCGCCAGGAATTGGCCCTATGTCCAGGACCCCCAAAGCATAGAGAGAGTACCCGGGTGTCCTGCGGCTGGAGTCTCTCTAGTCTGCTGCCAGCTCCCGTTGCACAGTGGTTGCGCCCATAGGCCAAAAATAAAAAAAGTCATAACAACAAAAATGTACGAAAAGTAAACAAATCGTTTCTAAAATGACCAAGCTTCTTCATGGCAAACTAGATTTTTT
>JAEIIG010031249.1:0-96590 GCA_018904695.1 Drosophila parvula
ATAAATAAATAAATAAATAAATAAATAAATAAATAAATAAATAAATAAATAAATAAATAAGTAAATAAATAAATAAATTCAGTTCATACTCAGTTTGTCTGTGAAGGATACAGATTTTTAGGAAACTGTTCTAAGAAAAGAAAAGGATTTAAATGTATGCATATGCTTAGAAAGTAAGTTTTGGTTAAAGTATGTACTTGATCTATTAAAGGTAAGGTTTTTTTTTGTGTTTAGCTATGGGGATTTCTCTGTAATATTTAAGAATTTAAAAAAAGTTGAGAAGAAGAAACGTAGAAGGGAGCAGTTGATGGGCATAAGAGCTTTTGTCTCCGCATCCCAATGGCCATTAAAGATTTAGCAACCTGTCGTTTCATTGACTTCACCGCAATGCTGCAAAGCAGCCCTATCCGCCAGCAGTCCATCCATCCATCCAGTCCATCCATCCATCCATCCGACCTTCCACTATGGCGTTCACGCATGGCCAGGACTGGGAACGGGAACAGGACCAAGAGCAGGGAGCGCCGCCTGCTGTCGCCCCCTTTGCAGTTGCAAATTACATTCAAATTATACGATTTTGATAAGAGGGACATTCAAAAGTTTCCAATTTCAAGTTGTGCCGCTCTTCAAGTGCGTCGCAGTGGCCTTTACTCCATGCCACGCCACGCCACTCCGCATCCATTCCGTTTCGGGCAAAAGTTCTCGCTAAACTTGTCACAAAGTGTGCGTGCAGGCGAACGATGCCGATGCGGACCCAGATCCAGATCCGGCAAAAAGTTGACATATGTGCGCCCCGAGCACTTTTCCGGAAACAGCAGGGCGACATTTTTTCCATTTCTACCTTTTTTCACCATCCATATCTACCACCGCACCGCGCCGAGTCGTCTCTCTCGCTTTCTCTCTGTCTCTCTGTCTCAGTTCTTATTTTTGTATTTTCGCTTTTTGGTTTCTCATTTTTTGTATTATTATTATTTATTTATTTCATTTTCCTTCATTCTGTTTTTTTTTTTCGAGTATATCTTCGGCATCAAGGGACTTGCACTTGATTTTAGTTGAGAGTCCCCGATAATCATGTTGTTGTCGTCGTCGTCGTCGTTGTAGTTGTAGTAGTTGCAAAATTTGATGATTGAAAAATGTATGGCCATGGGGGAGTGGCTGAGCCATCGCCTGGCGAGGGCGGAGCTCCTGGCATGTCCTTCCATCCCCAAGCCCTCCATTTTCCGACTACACACACACCCACAGCTTGGGGTATTGTTGTAATAATATAGGAAAATGCTAAGTGAAATTAAATTTTCTTAAAATGATGCCAATTAAATCGAAAGATTCAAATCGTTTAAACGTTTTTGCATTCCGAATCTTTTATCAACGGAATTTGTGTGTAATATGTGTGTATGCAGTGTGGGCGTTGTTTTCCTGTCAGTCGTCGAGTCCTTTATCGAGTTACCTCAGTTGCCTTGTGGAAGGAACGCCTGGCTTCTAAAAACAGTTTAGAGGGAGTGTTTTTTTGTGGTTGAAAATGCGAGCAACGCTTTGTTTTAAATTAATTGAGCTGAAAGTGTAACCAAACCCATATCATATATCACATAATATAATAGAATATGTCATAATCTTCATATTTATCTGTATTAATCAATTGAAAACGTAGTTGATTTTATAAATTCGAAATAATTTATTAACAGGTGTAAGCATAATAATACTATCTTAGGCAATAATCATTGGACGAGACAGTAAATGACGAGAAAGCGAAGATTGAAACGACGAGTAGAGACGACAAGGCTGAGAGCAAACGGACGAGTAAGGACGATAAATACACTACATAGGGATCTAATTTAAAAGTAATCAATTTAATCTTTAAGTATTAACATTATAAATAAAAAATATAATAAGAAAATGAGACAAGCAAGCGAAGATTGAAGCAACGAGTAAAGACGACAAGGCTGAGAGCTGACAGACGAGTAAGGTCGATAAATACTCGACATAGGGATCTATTTTAAAATTATTCAATTTAATCCTTAAGCACTGAGAAACATTACAAATAAAAAACATACAAAAAAGAATATACAAAAAAGAAGAGACAAGCAAGCGAAGAATGAACCGACGAGTAGAGACGACAATTTTGAGAGAACACGAGCGAGTAAGGATGACGAGAGCAGACAAGCAACGTACTCGTCGGAGTTGGAGTTTCTGCTCTATTTCAAAACTACGTATTTTATAGGCAAACTACATAAAACCAAATCATAGGCAACGAATCAAATAATGCCACATAAATAAATATCTTTTATAAATATATCTTATTGCTTAAAACTATAATGAACTACACAACACAATCATCTAAAGTTATAGGAAAATAAAAATTCTTATGGTATCGTTAGATATTAAATAATTATTTGTATTCTCAGTACTTTCTAAATTCTATTTGTAATATTGTGAATGTGGACAACGCCTTCTAGCTTCCAAAAAAGTTATATTTGACTGATTTCAAGTACAACAAATACCACTTCTTTGCTCGCTTGAGGGAGATGACCAGCCTCGCGCCGATTTCCCTGATTTTTAATCACTGTTCTTTCTGGGAATTCCGGGGGTTTTGCAGAGAAATAACATCAACTTTTAGTGTTGACGATTGAACAGATTTAATACTTCGAATATCGTAAATCAACCTTCAATCGCCAAGCACGAAAAGTCAATTTATAATGGCTTTTTATTGGTGTTATGATGCTGTTGTATAAAATATAACTCTTGATATGATCTATAGTACTTTTGTCACGGTTTTATTTCGCACTAATTTAAAGTAAGCTTATATCCTATTTGAATATCTTTTTGTATAACTATCAAGACTATGACTATAAAAGTAATTTATAATTTATTAATTATCTCTAATAGACACCTAATACAATATAAATGATTAAGATGACCTTTTCGGGCAGGCTTTCAAGTTGTTTTTTTAGAATCCATAGACGTATCTACTCGTAGATGTATTATTTTGTATTTCTTAAATTGAATAAAACTCGCAGGTTGCCACTTGTGGTGAAAAATGATCTAAGATAGTCACATTTACTCAAGGATGCAAAATAATACGCATCTATTGAATAAACATGTCTACCTTGGAAAATTTTATTTGGCCTCTATAAGTGGTTCTTAATCTAGGTGGTAAGTTTGTATAAATACGTAATATGTTCTGCAAATAATAAGATAATAGAGTCAAAGGCCACTGCTGCTAGTGTTTAATACAAAATAAGTATTAAGTTTAACATTATATGCTAGATTTAATTTGTTAAATAAATAAGATGATACTGAAATAAGCAAATTGTGGATTAATATAAATAAAATTAGCTTTGGCTAGATTTCAAAGGGGTTTCTTGAGTGCACCAAAGGAAACTCTCACTCTTTAACTTATGTTAAAATCCTTTAATCGGAGACAGGAATATAAGGTATAAACTCATCGCCTAATAAACCTAAAGAAGAGCTAACTAAGACAACCTTTAATAGATAATAATAATAGATAATAATTATATCCTTCGATTAATATCAAAGGATTATATGCTTATATACTTCGATTAATATCAAAGGATTATATCCTTAGATCCTTCGATTAAGGATATAAAATATATACTTCGATTAATACAAAATGAAGCTTGATAATAATCATTTCCTTAGTATCTTTAGTATATGTACCTTTTACCAGCAATAATTATAAATTTAAAGGTATTCCCTTCTTCAGCTTGTTTCTCCGCCTTTTTTTTCTGATGCTGCTCATGTGTACCCTTGGTTTTCTTTCAGTGCAGGTGCAAGGCAACCTCTTAAAGTATAGCATACTTAGTCCTGCTCGAATTTCATCCCGCCGAGCGTAATAGAGCTCCCTCCTCAGTGTGTGTGCGTGTGTGTGTATGATATAAAAGCATTCAAGAAACTAATAGGCTAAATTAGACTCGGCACTCACACACACACAGCAACGACAGGGAGAGAGAGAGAGAGTCCTTTAAAAGCGTTTAAGCGCGACAAGGAATAAAAGTGCGTTTTGCAATCAAAGTAAAAACGTTGAAATAAAATAATGAAAACAAAAAAAAAAAAAATAAAGAGTCCTGTAAGGAGATAGACGACAGACATCAGAGAAGAGGGGCCACGCAGGCAAAGAAGGCGAAAGGCGAAAGGCAAAGGCACAGGCACAGGCAGGGAGCACCGGCAAAGGCGGGTGTTCTAGGACATTGGAGGGTTGTGGGCGTGGTGCAGCCGCAAGGAACGAGCAAAAAAAATGACAGCAGCATCAGCTAAATGAGTTGAAGGACGAAGGAGCTGTGGGGTTGCTTTTTGGTGGGGGGGAAGGGGGTCTAAGAGGGGGTTGCGGATATCAAAGCGCTGGCAAAATGGCGTCAGTTGAGTTGAGGGGAGGGTTTTCCAACGGCGGGACGGCAGCACTTTGCGAGGAGCACCCAACCATTTTCTTCTGCCTTTTTTTTTTTTTTGTTTTGCCCGCTTTTTGTTTTTCATTTTTCACATTTTTTCAGAGTCCTCTTCGCTCTCCTCTCGCTCTCTCTCTCTCTCTCTGCCTCTCTCTGCCTCTGTCTCTGTCTCTGTTTCCCTTGTTCCATCAACTTTTCTCTTTTTTGGCCTGCACTTCTTTTTTTTTGCTCTTTGTTGTTGTATTTTTTGTTGCGGCAGCTATTTGAAAATTTTTAAAAGATGCTTTTAGCGGTAAATAATGAAAAGTTAAAAAGCCACATCAATGAGATACATTTTTCTTGCTTGCCAGCTAAAAGTTTGGGGGGCGCTTAAGAGATGTCTAAGGGCGGGCAGGACGATGCTGACAGCAAGGACTCCATATGCCTGCCAGCTGCTCGCAAAAAAGTGTGTGCTGTGTGTGCCTTGTGGGGGGATGTGTAAACATTAGTTCACTCCTGATAATACCAACAACAAGGACAATCATTTTTTGGGGGCCAAAAGCCATTCGAGCTGCGTCTTTCATTTGGCCAAAAGATTGAAAGATGTCGACTACAACGATTGCCTCTAAAATAGAAGAAAGAGCTGGCAAAGAACTCTGGTTATATGTACAGTGTCCTCTCTGCCCTGTGTGCCCCTTCTCTGTGTCCATTCGTTTTGGCCTTCGTTTTTTGGGGTTTTATGTTTGGCTTTGTTGGTCGAGAATGAAAATGGAATAGATGGAGAGATGGCTGGGAGCCTTAATTGATGTTATGATGATGATCACCATCCTCCTGGAGCTCATCCTAAGCCCGCCCGTCATCATGAGCAACTTCGTTTGCTGGTTTTGCTATTGCATTCCCTGTGTTCTCTCTGATATGTTCTTTGTGGCCAACACTGCGTATGAGTAACATGCGACCAGGCCGAATAAGTGGCGGCTGTGGGGGGCGGGTGCTGGCTGGTGTGCAGTGGCTGTGGCCAGTATGTGTGGGTGTGGGTGTGTGTGAGCCTGTGTGTGTGTGTGTGGAGATACAATTTGTAATGATACACAAATTAGTATCCTAAATGGATGCTTAATAGCCTGCTTCACTGCCTCCATGCCTCCTCGTCCCCTCAGCGCGTGTGTGTGTCTGTGTTTGTGTGTGTCTGACTTTGTCAAAGTGCCGCACACCCACACCCCCACCCACACCCACACACGCACACCACTTAGTTGTGTTTGGTTTGGGGGCAACCTTCGACCTCACGAAGTGCATTTAAATGCACTCGCCTTAAAGTCTGTACCCTAAATTATGAAATACAAGCTCTTAGTGCCAGGGAAAGATGGAAATCCAAGATAAAACTTCAGAATTAGCTTCAAACTGTATAAATCTGGCGATAATAATGATCAACAGATCAGCAGGGGGCTTGAAATCCCTCGAAATAATGCCCAAATGTTTCACATAATACTTTTAAAGACTTTTATGATCATTTCGAATATGTTCCCCCAAGAACACAGGCTTAGAGCTTAATATTAAGTTAATAATATTAATATTAATATTTTAAAAATAACCTTTCTTTGGTTTATTTACAATATTAACCTTTTCAAAGGTTTCATTTCACACAGTATCCCTGCAAAACGATTCGAAAAGCTAAACCAAATATTGTCACGACTTGAAAGCTGGCGTTCTACTTAAATTAAAACAATTTAATTATAGTCGGCGCGCCCCTCGCCGACAAAAATCAATTTAAATATAGATTTATGCTAAATATTCCCTGAAATACACACTACAAATTTGTTTAGCAGCGAACATTTACATATTGGGCGCAGGTCGAAGGAAAGGTGAAGTCTGTGGCTGTCTGCGCTTCTTCCGGCTACTTTCACTCTGCTCCTATTTCCGTGTCAACAGGTTCAGTCCGGTTCATATTTTGCGATATTTGGACTTGCAGATGCTTTACGCTTGTCAACATGATTTGAGTTCCTCGGATAATGATTATGTACATCCACAGCAAATGAAAGAACTATGTAGCCACGTGTTATAACCGCAAAGTTAGCAATATTTGGATGCTTGATTCACATATTTCACATATTGTGGAGCAATGTGGAGCAACTCGTATTTGGAGGTGTCTCCTTCAAGGTGCTAATAAAACCTATTATTAATGAAACCATTAATTCTATATCATAGCCGCATTGTTAATGAAGTTTTGAATGCAGTGTCATAACCATCAGGGGGTTCTACCTACCTACCTAGCTCCTATGCTCTCCAAGAGGAAAAGATCTATACATAGTCTGATACTTTGATGTTTTTATTTGTTGGTTTTAAATTAAAGCTTTTTAGTATAATTCTTTTAAGGTCCTTGCGTTCTCACTTAAGTCTTTGGGAACAGGCCAACAATTTCAAGGGCCTACTTGTTATTAATTGTTATTAAAGTAAGTATATGTTTTTGAGTGATAATTATAAATTGTATTTCTACAAGCTGAGTAAAATCGTATCCCCCACGTAGGTTACCGAAATAACCGTAAAACCCACGTAGGTTTCCGCAATAACCGTAACCGTAACCGAAGCATTTGTAACCGGTTCAGCGATCTCCTTAGATCCGAGTTTTAATGTCACTCTGATCTCTTACTGATCAAAAATAACTATCCATTGACCTTTTTGACAAAGTTATATTCTCAATTAGAGGTATCTGGAAACATAAGCTCAAACACAAGACTGTCAGAAGAACTCAAATTAAAATCTACTCATTTCTAAATTATTTCCTTAACGCCCAGTTAAGTTCCCAGTTCTCAGTTCGAAAACATTAATTCTCAATTGGTTTGAGCTAAATTTTGTAAATATTCAGAACCTTTTAACTTGGCAAAGGTAGATTTAGAGATACCTTTGTATAAAACTAAGTGTAGAACATATTTTTTCCAGTGTTAGTCCCTCTGAGAAATAGTTTAAATGTTAAAACGTTGAACTTCATAATGCTTACTCGCTCTAATTATAAATAAACAATATTTATTAAATATATCTATAAAATATTATATGTAATTGTTGAAAATGTTGGAATAAAGTGAGTGCTATTCGTTTAACCGGTACGTAACCGGTTAATGGCTATGGTTAAACAACAGTAACCGAAATGAAACCTTTTAACGAAACGGTTAAACAGTTACCGAATTACTTCTATTGACTAAGCCCCGAAACCGATATTGAAAATACTCTACCATTCCGTTTTAAGTCGAAATCTTTGGCAAACTTTTGGTGAGACGTGACCCAACCTTGAAGGCTCTCGTTTTTAAGGAAATTAATTGAACTTGATAAGTTCTTAAGGTCAGCCAGACTGTAGCTTGATAACAATATCTTGTATTAAAGTTCTTTGATGTTTCGCAAGACCCATTAGTTAACTTTAGTTAATATTTAAGTCGAGACTCGCCACAGATCTTTAGAAAGAAATGTCTCTCAGGTTGATCTGGTTTTTATAAATACTTATCTTAATAAAGTCTGGCCCTATGATATGTTTTTTTCTTTTTTTTTACCTATTTGCCAGCTGACTCTTTAAAAACCAAATCACTCGGCTACCCAGTTAGGCATTTTCTTCCTTATTTTGGTTCGGTTCAGGGGAAAAAGTTTTAATCATTTCGACCCAGGCCAAAATAACAAAAAAAAAATAACAAGGATAACTGGGAACGTTGAGGGAAAGGAAGGACACAAGACGCTGGAACGGAATGAGCATTGGCAACGACACAACGGATCCTATGAGTGGCCCATTGGCGCCATGGCCTTAAAGCCAGTTCTGGGCCCAAGGAAGTGTGATAAAGGGGAGCAGGACAAGGAGCAGGAGCAGGACGAGAAGCCGGGACATTTCCCACACTGGAAATGGCGACGCTGGCTGGCGACGAGCAGCTAAATGCCACGAAACGAGCGACGGCGCTGGCGAGGCAGCAGCAGCAGTGGCCAAGCATTTGGGGACTTTCAGTCGAATGTATGGTTTTAAGCAAGGATTTGCAGGGGCAAAGGGATTCGGGATTCGGGATTTTGGGAAGCGGCTGAACTCGGGCGTCGGGTGCGTCGGGACGTCGGGTGCGTCGGTGCGCAACTGCAGGCGAGCCGAAAGAAAATGGCAAGAAAACCGGCAACAGCGCGTCGCTGCCGCTGTCGCAGTGGCTGCTGCCTGCTGCCGGCTGCCAGCGTCGCTGCCTCTGCCCACGTTCGCTGTACCGTCGACACATTTAACGAGGACTAATTCATTGCGCAGCAGCGGCAACAACAACGCCAACGCCAACGCCAGCGCCAGCGCCAAAGCCGTCTTTGCCAAAACTCCATTTTGTTCGATGCCTCCATTGGTCGCCTAGCCAATTTGGGCCTAACGCCTGAGCCAGAGCGAGACCACTATATGCATTGTTTGTCTAACAGGACATCAGTGTTGCTGCTGTTGGACAGCCTACTGTTGTCCCTGTCTGGCGCTTAGCGTTGTCTCACTCTGGCCTGAGCGGGCAGGCTGCTCAAGGCTGCTGCTGTTTGCCGCTTGGAACTCCGGCTGATTCCGGTGTGGCGCATTCGAGTTCCTGCACCTGTGTGGAGCAGCTGCTCGGATGCACGGATGCCAGCAAAGGAGCCGCGGCGATCAGCTGGCGCGCGTGCCAAAGTATGTCAGCAAAGGAAATGGCCAAAGCAACAAACAAAATCTAAGCAATAATTACAGGCCGAAGATTAGCAGGAGCTTCGCAGGCGAAGTTAAAGTGGGGGCAACGTGGGCACTCTGTCTCCAACTGGTATCCGGACTTGGACTTGGACTTGTAATTCTCGAAATACTCATGTGGACAAGTGTCTGTCACTCATTTGCCGCAAAACAAATACAAAAAAAAACAGGGAAAGCGACAGCGACAGCGACAGAGCGACAACTACAACTACATATATGCTGTGACAGCGATGGCGACATCGGCCAGAACTAACGAAATTAACCAAACAAGTTAAAGCGAGACGGCAACTGGCAGCAGCAGCAGCAACAGCAGCAGCAGGCAACAGTACTCTGTGCGAGCGGGCTGGCATGCTGCTGTGTGTGTATGTCTTGCCATTGCACTCGCACTCGCTCACTAGCTGGAGTTTCATTATTTTTTGCAAATTATTAGTACGACTAACGATTCGTGGTCTCCGAAGCTCGGGCACACACAGGCATACACAGGACTAGCAGCTAACCACCAATCGTTCGCGCGCAGCCCGCAATTGTCCCCTCGGCAGGCCAAGTCACCACCAAAAAGGACACGCAGCAGGCAGCAGGCAGCGCTAACAGCGACGACGACGACGACGACGACGGCGACGTCTCTGTTGTCGGAGCACATGATCCTTAATTTCGTTATAATTTTGTATGTTGCCTGAAATTGTATATCATTTTAAGTTTGATCGGCCGCGAATACGTATCGCCGTGCGTGCGTGAACAACAACAACACAGCCAAGCAGCAGGGAAATAAGAAAACAAAAACAAATACTTCAACAACAACAACAACAGCAACAACAATAACAAAAGGTGCAATTTTGTTATTATCTTCAAAGCTCGAGAAGTCGAACTCGCACACTCACACACACTCGCACACACTCGCACAGTCGCACACACACATACCGTCGGTTATCCTTCGGGGAGCTCAGTCCTTCGGTGCTGGCCAAGTTGCGGCGGAAAAAACAAAAACACACACAGTTGCTTCAGCGGCTCCTGGCATAACGGTACCACCGACGGGTCAGGCGACGGTTACTCGGTACGCGATGATTGATCCTCCACCAGGCACGACATTAACGACTCCTTCTTCTCAGTAAAGCCACAAGGCTCCAAAACGCGAACAGATTGCACATTGTTTTTCTGTGTGTGTGTATGTGTGTGTGTTTTTTCCGTGCTTTTCTACACGTGTATCCTTGCGGCACAGCTCGAGATCCGTTTTTTTTTTTGGTTCAAGTGTCACGCGCCCCTGCCGACGGGCTGAAAGCCCCGAAAAGCCACACAGTGCAAGAAAAGTGAGTGAGAGGAGCAGCAGCAGCAGCGACCAGGTGGGGATCCAGGTGGGATTCGGGAGATCGGAGTTTGGAGTTTGAAGAGAGAGAAATATATTTGTGGAGGCAAGAGCTGAGAGAGCTTGAGACTCGTCTTGAGTGCGGCGGCAGTGCATCATTCTGACCGCCTGTCCCGCAACAGCTACCGCTGTTCCCCCCTCCATCCAAATTCGTTCACGGAAAGGGAGCGCGTTCGCCGCGAGACAGCTTCCAGTTGGATTACTCAATCGATTTCTTCAAGACGTATATCGATACGCAGCGTTTCTACGCCGGCCACAAGTTGGATTTCAAACATCAGAGTTGTGCCGGCGGCCCTGGTTCCGGTGGTGGTGTCAGCGGTGGTGGTGGTGGTGGTGGTGGTGGCACCGCTGGAGGAGTCGTCGTCGTCGGCGGCAATCCCAACAATTCGCAGGCCGCTCAACAGCAGCAACAGCAACAGCAGCAGCAACAAGCGCAACAGCAACAGCAACAGCAGGCGCAGCAACATCAGCAGCAGCAACACCAGCAACAACAACAGCAACAGCAGCAACAACAATCGGCGCTAAGCAGCGGGAATAGCGCCAGCAACGGTAGCAGCTCCAGCTCCGTCCAGGCCTTGTCCCTGTCCACGCATCCCCACGTGCATCACGGACACGTACACGCTTTAGCTGTTGCCCACGGCCACCACGGCCTGCTGCCCTCCGTATCCGTATCCGTGCCCCAGAATCAGCAGCAACAGCAGCAGCAGCAGACGCAGCAGTTGCCTGGAGTTGGGGTCACAGCTCCGCTGCAGCAGCAACAGCAGCAGCAACAGCAACAGCAGCAACAGCAGCAGCAGCAGCAACAGCAGCTGATCAACAACAACGGCGGAGGCGTCTCCGTGGCCCCAACCCTGCTGATCGGCAACGGACCCAGCTCGGCCGGAGCCGGAGCGGGTGTAGTCGGTGGAGCAGGATCCGTGTCGGCAGCCGCAGCGGCAGCCGCCGCAGCCGCCTCCATTCCGCACGTGGCGCCCCACAGCCTGGGCCTGAGTCCGCAGTCGAGCGCCGATTCGCAGCAGTTCAACATCTTTCCGGCGATCTTTAGCCGCCAGCTGAACTTCTCGGCAGGCGGACAGGCGGGCAAGCTGAGCATGGACGAGCTGCGTCCAAATCTGGTTGGGGGCCTGCTGGGCCTGCAGCAGGGACTGCTGGAGGATCATGCCAGCATGCAGCATGGCGGCGTCGCCCAGGACACCAAATTCATGTCGTTCCAGGACCAACGGCTGATGGGCATCGGCGGTTCGCACGAGAATCGCCTGCTCAGCCTGGCCAGCTCCGTGCAGGACACGCGCTCGCCAATCACCACGCTGGACAAGTCATCCTCGTCGTCGCTCAACCACCAGCGCAAGTGCAGCAGCACCCCGGAGGACTTCAGTGCGCTCTACTCGGGCCTGCCGACACCGGGCATGGACTCATCCTCGCACCACCACACGCCGGCACACACGCCGCCGTCGCGTCTCTCCGACCACACAATTTCGGGTGAGTGTGCTGCTCCGCAGAAGGCAAGAAGGAGCCGAGGCAAGAGTCCCTAATCTCGCCACAATGGCCATTAGCTGGGAATTATCCTTTAACACCCGAGAACCCTTTTGACCCAGTCTCCCCCCCTCCGGTCTGTTGTCTGTTATCCTTTGTCCTTGCTCTCGCTTTTGCCTTTGTCTTTTGCCAGTTTGTTGATGCTCGCTAGCAGCCTCCTATTACTGCTCCTTTAGCCCCCTTTTGTTCCGGACTTATCGACGGCGTGTCCCGTGTCCTGTGAAGCCTAACCCCCTTCCCCATCCTTTGACCAGTCACTTGCGGCCACTCTCGTGCTAAGCGAGGCAGCTGGAGGCTGCAGTGTATTGCAAGTCCTGCTGATTTGCGATTGAATACAGTGACAATAAGGAGCTCAAAGGATATAAGGCATGGTCAAATCAAAGGCCAGGGTAATGTGCAGAAACCTCAGTCAGGGAGCTATTTGAAAGATTTTAGTAATTGCTTTTTATGAGAAAGCTTTCTGGATCAGAAAAAGGCCAAAGTAAGCATAAGAAATATGCCAGCATTGCACACGGTTGCTTTTTTCTGCCTATCGACTCTTTACAAAAGCAATTATCGATTATTCCTATAAATTCTTTGGGTATTTGTACCCTGATTGGAGCAACAGACAAAATCTATATATTTTTGAATACCTTTTGATGATTGTTCTGATCAGATGTTGAAATATACTACTACTGTCCATATATACTAGGTTATACGTTTTCTAAGTTCAAAAATGCCAGTTACGATTAAAACAAAGAAAAATCGAACGTTATATTTATAGAAAGCTTCCGATTAACTTCCATTTTTAACAAGATACTGTAAGCCAAACTCTGTACCATTGAAAAAGCTCATTTTTATTAATTATATCTATCTTTATACATGTGGAAAAATCGAAATTCTATAACCTATATAGCTCGCATAGGACTAATTTGGCAGCCAGGGTATTCTAAGCTTCAGTCGCCGACTTATCTCGGTAAATATAAATATATGTTTTATACAATTTCAACAGAATGAAACAAGACTTATTTTGCACAATCAAGTATTATTAAATATTGCCAACCAAATCAAAGAGTCTAAGTATTTTCCCCTAGCTGATACAATATTGTGTTTTCTGCCGTATTTAAATTGAATAGTGTTACGCTTTTTTTAAACACATTCAATATGGGACAAAAATAGTTTAAATTAATTGACAATAAACTTTGTGTTCAGCGAAATCTTGATACTTTCATTCAAATTAATGACGCCAATAGAAACTTGCCACTATCTTAGGGAATTTGTCTTAAAAAGTTAATTTTATGGACGAAGATAATTTAGTTGTTAACCAAAGTATCATGGAGTAAGTCACGTTTAACAGAAAAATAGTAATTAAATGGTTTTTCTTACCTATTTAAATGACCCTGCTGTTCCTGCTAATGATCTATGTGGATATCTGACTTGGATATATATGGAACTGAGCACATCAAGCATCCACAATATTCAAATATATAATATATTGTACTCCAAACTGAAAATACTACTTATACATTACAAGATGTGTTAGTACATCAAATTTTGTAAATTCCTTAATCAAGGATTCAGGATTAGCTCATAAAATATAAGGTTGATGCACGCTGGTGAGTACAGTCAAGTGGCCCTTGCGACACCAGGCACGTGCTTGTTAGGGTTAGGTGTTAGTAGGCGCGATAGGAGAAAGTATATTTAAAGAATGCGAAAAAATGAACTTTTGGGGATTGTTTACTTGCTTGCCTACTAAAGTGTTCGGGATTCAAGTTTAAAGTTAAGAAAATCTATCTTCGTTTGAGGTTATTGAGTATAAATCTTAAGGGTTCATGCATTTCATACGATTTACGATCTACAGTGGCGCAATACAAAAGGTAAATAGGATCAAGGGTTTCTAGTCAGTACGTGGAAATTGAGGTGACCTAACAAGTCGGTACTCTCACGTCCCCACGGATTAGGTAATACATATGTGAAGGTTAACAAAACTGTATACTGAAACCCACAACTTTTCAAAATTTATGAAAAGTATTTAAAATAGCGCACAAGGTGAAGTTCTGGTTTAGCTGCACTTTGGGAGATCTTGACATTATGTTTATCGATACAAATCCAATACGATTAAGCGCAATCGCAACAGAAACCAACAGAAAACTATAACATATAACCACGAGAAAGAAAAGAAACTTTGATAAGTGTTCATAAAGATTCAAAAGGGTTGAGACAATTTTACGAGCTCTGCTTTTAAAATTGAAGTCTATGGGACTTGAAGGGTTTTTTTGTTCGGGTGCCAGGACAATGCTAACAACAGGTTAATATGGTTTCCTCAATATCCGGTATAAAAACCGGAGTTCAAATGCTATTATCCTTTAATGAACTTCAGCTGGTTCAGCTGGCTATTGTAGCTTCCAAGTAAGACTTAACTGGTCAGCTTAACTGACCAAGAAACATGGAAATATTGTAAACCCCCCAAAAATCCTAATATTTCGATAACTATCTTTGGTGATCTTGAAAGCACTCAATTATTCATAACTTTAAAGTTAGCATGTTTCGGAAATCACTTAAAAGAAGACTGCCAGTTAGGAGTTAACTAGCAAATTGCCAGCACTTTTTAACCTCCTGCTAAATATTAACTGACGCACAGATGTTTCTATTGCCGATCAAGAATAGTAAAGCCTGTAGATTCTCGAATTGATGGAATTTGCTTGGAAAAAGGGCAGAGAGTAATTGATCCCATGAACTGGTTGCCATGGCCAAGAACACGGAGATAAGTTTCCCCTGTTCCACGCTGCCATTTTCCGAGCAGTGGTTAACCGCGGTCAGTGAAACTTTCGCCATCTGCATCTGCATCCGCATCCGGTGAATTTCTTTTTTTTTCCAGCGGGAACACGTGGACACATGGCGGATTGTTTGACCTTGTTTGCTTATGCAACAGCCGCCAGGAAGAGGTTGGTTGCCAGAGAACTTTGCTCCGTTCAAAAAGCCACACCCCGCAAGGTCAATTGCATTAGACGGCGCCCGTGGGGTGGCAATGGGAACGGAGGCGGTGGCTTCCTCTGCTTAAAATTGGAATTTGCGGGGAATTCCGGGTATTCAGCGGATGAGCTGCTTACTTAACATAAATACAACGGCAAGCCGGGCCCGAAAAAGGTATCGGCGGAGATTGTGTGTGATTCAATTAGTGCGTTTTCTACATAGTTTACGTTTTGTTAACGAGCTAAGCGCGCCAATTAAGCGCCAAAAAGCCAGATAGCAGCCGGATCCTGGCCGGAGACAGAGCTCCAGGTCGAGAGTGCCTCAGTGTCTGCGTCCCTATTTTGACCTTTAGCCGTAATTTGCCGCCTTTTGGCATTTTGGCACGCGTCAGGTAAGTGTCATCCTGGTCCGGAGAGCGACCGGAGCCCGGTAACGCTGCCTCGATTAATGTGCCAGAAATTTGCATAAATTATCCCATATTGCATATTCATGCGACCAAACAGCGCCATTGCCGGCGACGTGACCCAAGAGCCAGTCCGAAGTCCGTAAAACTTTTCACCTTTTTGGCGTTGGCGACGACGGACAGGCGCTCGACGCGACAATGCCAGCGAACTAACTGGCGGCGTCTTGTGGCCGCAGCGCGGTCTGCTGCTAATGTTCCCCTCCCTGTCCCTGTCCCCGTCCCTGTCCTTGTAATTATGCAGCATTTTGGGGTCAAAGGTCGGGTCTTGGGCGGGTTCAGGGGCCGGCTAAACGTTTCACGCATATTAAGCAGATTTTGTTGGTCGCCAACAGCTCAAGGTACAGATACAAAACGTCCTCTGTTGCAATTCTTCCTGAATTCGAACTTTCTTGCATTCTGGCTTCGATTTCGATTTATTTTGTTGAAATTGAAGTTATCCTTCAGTTGTATTATATTAAAGAGGTAGGTGACTGACTCTGGCTTAAGACCTGAACTATCCATACTTTAAATTGATTATCGATTATCGATTATAGCTATTGATTTCTGGACTACATTTTTAAACATAACCTATACATATTCTGCAAAAGAGCCTGTACAAATGACGCCCAAGCAGGGACTTTTTAAACGTTTTTTTCTTTTTTTCTTTTTCTTTCTTTTTGGGTTGGGGAAAGTTGGGGAAATCTGTTAAAGATACTAATTGGTCATACAGCGACGAATTTATAGAACATCTTCACGTTGAAGTTCTACAGCGCCTACATACTAAAACCTTCCTTTAATGCTGTTGTTTTGTAATGCCAAGGTAGCAGGCTATATAACTATATATAACTATATATAACTATATATAACTATATATAACTATATATAACTATATATAAATATATATAACTATATATAACTATATATAACTATATATAACTATGTATATATAACTATCTATATTATTTTAAAATTGAATGTAAGAGTAGCTATTTTAGAGTACATGTACAGGTGCAGAACTTAATCGGTTCGAACTAAGTAGAAGATAACTATTGTGAGTTTTGTGATTTGAAAAATTAAGAGATTAAAGGATACAGCAAACTAATAAATAGCGTAGCTTTAGTTTTACTTAGTGGCTTTGTGTTGAATGGTTTTGTTTAGGAAAAATGTCTACTGATAATTAGAGATAGTACTCCTTAGGTTTCTTGCCTTTCTTTTTGGAATTGGTTTTGGGATTGTAGATAAAAGTAAAGCCTTGCTTTGGCTAGTAATACAAGTTCATTGAGCGAAGACTACTAGAATAGGTTACAAGGCCTTACCTGTAGCCTTACCTTTTAGTTAAAACTGCTTAGATTAAATATATTCACTTTATTAAAGGAGTTTGTTGAACAAATAAGGAAGAATAAGAATTAAGAACTCCTTTTCAGCTATATCTTCGCTTCACTGCCTTATAGATATTCTTGCCTCGAAATACAATGAAAACGAAGTATTATATGAAGACTTAACGCAGTATTCAAATCTGGCTCTCTTCCTGCATTTTAGTTTATAAACTTATGTCTATAAATACGAAAAACTGAATGTTAACTTTGCCTCTCTGCTCTCAGTGAATCAAATATTCCCCTGAAACATAACCAGTTGCTTTTTTTGTATCAAGATCATGTCGTAATCCATGCTATCCTTGCAGCGGAAGGTGCCTTCAAGAAGCTCAAGCCGGAACCCAACAGCGGCCTCTCGACGGTTTCCGCCGGCATTACATCGCCCGGAAGTGGATTATCAACGCTGAGTCAGCACGCCGGCCACACCCCAACCACAGCATCCTGCCCGACGCCAGCCAGGCGGAGACATCGAACCACATTCACACAGGTCAGTTCTTAGTGTTCCCAGCCTGTCTGCCCTACCCGGCCAGGTTGCCAGGCTCCCAGACTCCCAGGTTCCCAGGCTCCCAGGTTGCCAGGCTCCCAGCTCCTCTGAGCATTCGCCCAAGGGGGGGTTGGGAATTTTAATTAGATTTCGTGAAGGTTACTCGTAATTAAAACTTTTATGCCACAAGGAGCACCGGAGACAACAACAAAGGAGTAGCATCCTTCACGTTGCCACTCCATCGGAGGAGTTAAAGAAAGAGAAAATTATAGTTATCCTATACAGTCAAGACATAGATATTTATTATAAATAAACTATATATTTTTAATGTGGAAAATACTAAGCAAGTTTGCTGCCAAAGTATTCGAATTCTGTTTCGTTTCCAACAAATACAGATAATAATATTATATATAGAACAAATATGAATAGATATATGGTTTCCGGAGATGAAAATCCCAGCTTTACTGAGAATAGACATAGATTGTATTATATGAACAACGAATGAATGAATGAATCAACATCTTGCATTTTTAAAGGCTAAGTTGCAGGATATACTAGGATTTATTTCAAAGGAAACGCAACCCTAAATGTCAATTAAATATTATATATTTTAATATTATATATAAAGCAAAGGAAGTTCCAAGAAAATAGGATCCATGTGGAGAGAAGGTAATCTTGAATAGCAGCAGTTTGAATTTAAAGGATTCACAAGGAATAGAAGGAATATTTGAAGAGGATCCAGAAATGAATTGGGGTTTGCTTGAAACCCTTTTAAAAGGAGCCTAAGAGAGTAGGAGCTGAAATATGTTTGGGACTGAATTCAGTGTAAATTTGGTAGCATACTTTTGAAGCGTTTTAAAATTTCCTAGTTCCTCTAATTCTATGAATTCCAAGGCATCATAAAATAAGCGACAAAGTCATTGTTTCCGCTAGAAGGCATTAGGCAAGAATAAAAAGGATAACCGCCAAGGATTCTTCGATGGGGAAACCCCTGAAAAAGGCAATATGAATGTATAGTTGAAGGGGAGGAAAAGGGAGAGAGGGAGAGATAGAGAGATAGAGAGAGAGAGAGCCGCACAACAAATTAGCCTAATTAAAATCCGCTTAATTTCAGGAACAATTAGCGGAACTGGAAGCTGCATTCGCCAAATCGCATTATCCGGATATTTACTGCCGCGAGGAGCTGGCGCGCACAACAAAGCTGAACGAGGCACGGATCCAAGTGAGTAATAATGCCCCAACATTATCCCTGCCCCTGACATCGCCAAAAGTCACCAACCAGACACACTGCCAGAGTCCCCCAAAAACCCCTCAATCCCTGGAATTTCTGTGACCATCGAATGTGAGCGGAGTTAATTAACGCAATTTCAACAGTTGTGTTCTGTTCTGTTTCGTTCGTCTGAATCTGAACAGAAATTCGAATTAGAGTGCTGCTGAGTTTTCGCATTTTTTCCCCCCATCGATAATGTACCACCCATTATATGTGTAGATATATCCCGCTGATGCCCGGTCGATCTTGGTTAGCGATTAGCGTCCGATTATTCCGGCCGACTGACTCGCTGCTGGTGTTGCTCTCAAGTGCTCCGCCTGTCCGTCGCTGCTTTCAAGTGCGCCGCGCCAATAATTAATTTATAGTTTTATCACGACAGCCAGGACACAGCCAGGACACTGCCAGGATACTGGCAGAACTGGCAGGGAGGGTTCAGCCTCACTTGTTCGCCTCAAATTGAGTACGCCAAGGCCTGCGGTGTCGAGTTACCCGCCGAAATGGCCCGGGGATTACGGAGATTACGGGCGCAGCATTTCGGGGCATTTGAAAGGCGAAAGTGTTTCCAGCAAGTGCCTGGCCCTTTAAAGTGACTCGTCTGAAGTCGATTGGGGAATTCCTTATCGTTATGAAACCGGGAAATTGATCACTGATCACTGATACCTGTAGATGGTATCATCTTTTTTGTATCCTTTAATTGAGAGGTTACACCGAATATATATGTACCTCTAGGCCTCGCCCGTAATCTGATCGGGACAACAACAAGTGATTACCAAATAATATACTTGCCAGATATATGAATATCGTGCAATCATAATCCCCTCGCTCCCTTCCGTCGAACAACTGTTCGCGATAAGGTTACACATTGCGAGACGAGAGGCCGGTCTTTCGGCTATTAGCGCAGCATAAACCATATTTTTCGACAAATGTTCAAATATTTACACTCGAGTGCAACCCCCTTTGCCGCATCCCGCATCCCGCATCCCCCTGCTCCCGCCCAGTAATCCGATGTCGTTCACAACTTGACTCCCGGCACTCACGGCACCGACTTCATGTCGCTGTTGACAAATTTGTCGTGTATACATTTGGCTGGAAAATTGACGCTTCAGCAGCGGCAAGGAGGAAAAGGAGAAGGAGGTGGAGAAGGAGGAGGCGGCGGCTGGTGATGGTCTGGGCGTTACTGGGCACATCTGCTTGGAAAATCCATCAGCGAAAAATGTGTCTCAAGTGCAAATTTGGTCGGCATGCCGGGGAGGAAGCGGGGCGACCATTGTGTACGTGTATGCGTGTCGCATCCTGCCGCCTTAATTGTCCTGTTTCCCAATAGCCTGCTCTCGCTGGGGCCAGTGAAAGTGAACTGTGGGCTCCCAAGGCTAGTTTTTGGGGCCCAAAACAAAGAGAAGAAGTCAGTCGGCAGTAGGAAATAAATAGAGGCAACCGCCTCGGTGTGAATGATTAACAAAAATACAGAAATTATCAACTTTAAAGAAGTAATTCTGAGCTCAGAGGTTAACTCCAACCGAGAACTCAAAAAGAAAAGCAACTACACATTCAAATTATTAAAATGCATTGGCTTTATATCATAACTCAATTATGTTTCTAAGAAAATTACCCTGAAAACTAAAAAAGAAGTGATTTCTTCACATTTAGCTAAGCTTAAAGCTTCATTTATTTACTTCGCACGAAACAATATCCTTTCATTTCTTTTCTTCGACGTTAAAGCACTACGCTCAGTACAGTTGCGACACCAAGCACGTGCTTGTTAGGGTTAGGTGTTAGTAGGCGCCATAATGAACTACTGGCAATTATTTATTATATTTGCATGCATATTCAGTGGATTGGGATTAAAGTTATTAGTTTAGGAAGGCTATCTACGTTTGGGGTTATAGTGTACAAATCGTTATAGTTTTCATGTACAACTCTAAATGTTCAGGCATTTCCTAAGATGTCCTACAGTGGCGCAACACTTAATGTAAATAGGATCAAGGGGCACTATTCAGTACGTGGAAATTGAGCTGACCGAAGAAGTCATTACTCTACATGTCCTCACGAGTTAAGTTATAGATGAAGTTAATACCTAGCATAGTTCTACGGTTGACTAGGGATGGTAAATTAATTAGGAGCAGCCTACTTGTATAGTATGTTAACCTTCGCTCTGAATCCCAGTTAAAACCGCTTTTAAAACCCTTTATTGCAATGTATTGGGACCCTAATTATGGGAACTATTTATATGGGAGTTACACTATACGTAGGGAAAAGAGTGCTAAAAAACCTGTGGGAAATGGTACTCCATTTAAACAGAACAAATGCAGATATTTTCCTTGTGAATACACTCTCTTGAAAGCTCCGTTAGTCATCTTTAAAAGTAAATATATCTCTTTGCAGTTGATCCGATTTAGAATATTCGCAGATTTTTACATTTTACTAGATTAATCATTATTATTGCAATTATTATAAGAACTGGGAATCCCATCATTTACATTAGGCAGAGATTTCAAAGAATGCTTGTGATCCGTGGTTGTTTTCTTTTTTTGTTTTGTAGAACCAGCTTATAATATAATATAACTCTAAAATCTTAGAATGTATAGTACACATTCTACCCTGCTTCATTTTAGAACCGAGTTTTTGCATTTTTATGCCAATTTCACTATATATAACTATATACTCTATATACAAAGGTACTATCTACAAAGGTTGTCGGTTTCTTTTCTTGAAACCTTTCTGGTAAAAGTAAACTGCCAACAAGTGCATGAATGTTTCATTCGCACTTATAAGATCATTTTATAAAATCATTTACATGTATATGTACATGTGAAATGATAGTAGAGGGTTAAAATAATAATAAATGACAATTAGGTAGTAAAAGAAAAACTAATAATAATATAATATTACAGCCACACTTTATGGAATTTAATTTAGACATGGTTTCATTAAAAAAAATGCACAAATCTGCATTTAAAAACACTTAACTTTTATCAAAAACGTCAAAAGTTTGAGGAACTATTTTAGACGCTTGTGCACTACTATTACTACGGTCAAGCACGTGCTTGTTAGGGTTAGGTGTTACGATAGATAAAAAAAGACTTATTGGATTTTTGCCTAAAATAGTCATTTTTCATAAAATAATATTGAAAAGATATGTATATAATGTATGCAAAATAGAATTTGGAGTTAGTAAGCCCTTGCCTCTTTATAAAATTAAGTTCTATCTATTTACCGATCTGTGGTTTATATATTTAAACATTATATACGTCAGCGAATTACTTGTTTTTATATTATATGATTTTAAAAGGAACAAACAAATTCAAATAAATACGATATACTGTCTGAAAAGAAGAGTTAACTTGAATAATAGGAAAGGGAGATTGCTGATCAATATAATTCGCTGATTCGCGGAATTGCTGGCAGGGTAAAAAACGGATAAACAAAGTCGAAGTCGTTGAAAACTTGCGAATTGATTGTTTATGCGAGATTCTTGATTATAAACATACTATATGTAAGTATATTTTTTATGTTCAGGGGAAAGAAAGACGCCTGAAATATATGTTTGTAAGGGAATATTATCATAATTAGGTGTCGTTTGTCAGGGCCAAACATTTCGCCCCAATCGACTGGCACCTCCCTCTGTCCAATTAGTGGCAGGTCGTCATTTGTAGGTCAACCACCTCCTTTCGATCCTTGTCTCCTGCTTCTGCTGGAGTTCATCTAACCCCATCGTAACAAAGGGGGAGAGGCGGAGGAGCGAAGGGCTCTCTCTAAATGCAGGGAATTGAAAAAACCGAGAAGCGACCAAAAAACAAAAAAAAAACAACAAACAAGCGTTTGCAGCGGCTAAATTTGATTAAATGCTGAAAGTAAATTAAATTTGAATACGTTTAATTTTCATATTTCCGCTGTGACCCCAGACTATGTGTGTGTGTTTGTGTGTGTGTGGCTATTTGTAGTTATAATTTGCATTCATTTAATTAATGTTTTTAGCCAGGCCTAAACAGGCAAGGCCTCGCATTAAGTTGGCAAACTTAAAGCCAAATACCAGATGGGGAAAATGCTGGAAAAAAAAAAGGGAAAATGCTAACTGGGATTGGATCCTCATCTAGCGAGTGTGCGATTTTGTTGTGTACGTGTGAGAGTGTGCCATCAAATGGATCCTTAATTGAGTTACTCCGCCCACAGCTGGAAATTGAACGGCAGATAGACGACTACAACGACGACGACGACTACGACGATGTCGAATCAGTCAGACAACGCATTTTCCACCCTCGAACGTGGCCCAGGGAGCGGGAGCTGGAGCTGGAGCTGCCATACATACATGGCTGATGGTTAAGAGCATTATTTAGCAGGGGACACGGACACGGGGACACGGAGCAGGCAGGGTGTCCTTCCTTGCTGGCATTTTTATGCTGCTGGCAGCCAACCAAACGAAACCGAACGAGCCATAAAGTGGGCGCTGGAAAAACAACCCCGAAAGCGGGCGAGCGAACAGCTCTGGGTGTATATCTCTGGGTATATTTCTCATTTAAAAAGGGCGAACACACACCCACAGCACACAGATACATGTGCACATAGCCATGGACAAAGATAATAATAATGATAAAATAAATAAAAGAAAATGAAGGAAGAAAAATCCAAAGGCGAAGGAAAGGCAAGCAAAGGCGAAGGCGAAGGCGAAGGCGAAGGCGAAGGCGAAGGCAGCCTCAAGTCAAGTCTGGAGTGCCGCCATTACAGTACACACACACACACACACACCCCCTAACATCCTGGCATCCTGGCATCCTGTGCCACTCCTGACCGCCCCCGCCCCCGCCCCTGCCTCTGCTCTCCCCTCTCCCCTCTAAGTAACTCAAAGCAAGCTGAGCAGCTTTCAAAATGTCGGAAATTTGTACACACCCCTCGCAGCAGAGGTCTCCCTTCTGGTCTAGTTGCGAGCGCGGCTTTCATCTTGGCAATTTCTTTTTGCCAGCAGAAGGAGGGATGGGCCACCATCATCATCATCATCATCATCATCATCGGGATGAGGAGCGTCTTTAATAATATCTAAGCAGCGAAGCAGCAGGCCCCCACTCACTTAGGACCGGGACCAGAGGACCAGAGACCCTCGTAGCCAAACAGCGTCGTCAACTTATTTTCAATTTCAATTTAGTAGATTTTTTCACTCATAAGACACAGAGCAGGGTAGGGGTAGGGGATTGGAGGTGGGAGATGGGAGATGTGGCCAGGGCCAGAGGCAACGACAGGGACAGAGAGATTGAGGACAGACTTTCGAAAGGACCTTCTTATTTTCCTCATCAAGCCAGCCAGCCAGTCAGTCAGTCTGTCTTGGGCAAATGGAAAATCCAAATTGGGATTGGAAGAAGGATACAAAAAAAAAAAAAGAACGCAAGCCGAAACTCATGATACATCTCTCTCTCCATGTTACAGGTCTGGTTCCAGAATCGCCGAGCCAAGTACCGCAAGCAGGAGAAGCAGCTGCAGAAGGCGCTGGCACCGTCTGTGATCCCATCCTGCAACGGGATGATGCGCAACATCCAGGGCTATAGTGTCTCGCGCGGCTATCAGCCATATCCGCATCACAACACCATGAATCGCTATCCCCAGGTAAGGACCGCAAGCCCAACTTGGCATTCCAACTCCCAACTCAGATACTAACTGACGAACCTTCTGCAGGACATCTTTCAAATGGGCGCCTCCTCGTACCCGGGCATGACGCAACCGTTCTCCATGGCGCACAGCACAAACATGGGCTCCGTTGGAGTGCGTCAGGACTCGATGGGTGAGTCCTAGTTCTAGTTACAGCTTACCCCCCGCCAGATCCTGCAAGTTGCAGGACTTTGTTGAACTTTTACACTTGCTCACTCTAGTCACTCGACTTGTTCACTTGTTCACTCGACCGAAGATCGGCGTCAACTGAAGACTGACTTGGAGCCCGGCTCTAAGGTTGACTCCAGATCAGAGCTTTCGGCCCCAATCTCAGCCATAGAGAGCTTGCGATCTACCGATGGCTTAAGCTCGACTTCGGCAACGCCCTCGTCTCGCCAGCTTTGGCTCAAAGTCCATGTCCGAGTCCAAGTCCCCTTGTCCCCTAAGTAAATTTCCGCTGCAGGTGGTGAAATCCGATGTATGTTTACCGGCTGGCTGCCGGGCATGGCGCCTCCGCGGTGCGGCGCCGACACCCAAACATCCATATTGCTTCACTGGCCTGGAAGCTACCAATCAGACGTAAACAAACCAATCAGACCTGGCAAGGTGACCCGCCGGATATTATTATATGATGGAGCCAGCCGGACCAAGCCAATGGCTTCGTAGTGAAATGAATTTCCGGTCATGCCTGATAGCTAGCGTCTTCCAAGTGCAAGAAGTTCTCCTTCTCATGTTTATATATTATATATATAAGTTGGCCAAGATGCTCAACTCGCAGTTTCCGCAGAACGGAAATGCGAGGCGTCACGACGAATCACTGCCACCGAAAGAAATATATAGCCCCTATGCCTTTCTCTTAGTTTATAAACTAATAATTTATATCAGTGGGGACAGTCACTCTCTACTCTATGCTCTATACACTTTTTGCGATTTAGAAATCGAACAAGAAAGCGGCTAGATTTTATGAGAGAAAGTAGCAAACATTCTCACATCATATTGCTTAAAAGTAGCTATGAAGTTCAGGCCTTGGGCACCACTGCCTTATATTCTTAATCGTTTAGTTAGGGATCATTTTGTGCAGATTATAAACAGTTGCATATACAAGTACCTATAACTAGCATGGTCCCCCACAGTAGCTCTTGCGGATATTAAAAGAGCAAAGGCGTCGCCAGCCGCTCCTGTCTCCTTGTCGAAGCCGGAGCACTATTGGCATCCATTTCGATCGCTGCATTCAGCTGGTTCTGCTGCCTTTCTACCTGTGCAACCTGGTCTGCGCCCGATCCCTGCACTATCAGTTCTAAGTTTGGTACTTCCATTAGCTGCCCTAGTTGGCCTGGTCCACGCCCTACTCCCAGGGCGTCCTCATCTCATCGAGTACAGCTGGAACACTTAGCCAAGCACGAATTTCTCCAGCGCCGCCCTGCACTTCAGGCACATCCTGCAGCTGGGCGGGGCGTGGCAAAGAGTGGCAAATGCGGTCAAGCAAGAGCAGCAGCAGAAGAAGGTCCAGTAGTTGGATCAACTTCCTCAGCCAAGTGCCATTAAAAAAAAAAACGTTTTAATTATGCCAGAAAAAGGAAAAAAGAAAAATAAAAGGAAGCATTCGTTTTTCTATTGCCACAGAGTCACAATACCAATAAGAAACAGTTTGTGTTTTGTATATAAATTAAGAAAATTGGGTAGATAAGATCCTTAACTTAACTTAACAAAGAATAACGAACAACTAAATCACACATTCATTTTCGATTATTTTTTGCAGGCATGTCGCCGGAGGACGAGTGGTACAACAAGAGTCTGTCCGCCCTGCGGATGAACTCGTCGCATCATCCCAACCTGTCGGCCCCGATGCTCCAGTACCAGACATAATCAAAGACCTTTGACGACTTCTTTTAAAAGATCGCACCTCAAACGCGCCACGGCAGGAAGGAAGCTCTGGCGGATGGAAAGGAGCCGGAGCCGGAGCCGGAGTCGGAGCCGGAATCGGAGCCGGAGCTGGAGCCGGAGCTGGAGCCGGAGCTGGAGCCGAAGCCGGAGCCGGAGCTGGAGCCGGAGCCGGAGTCGAAGCCGAAGGCGGAACCATGCGGTGTTTTAAGGGCGAGTGCGTCAAACGGTGTCCCTCAGCATCTACATAACATATGTCTCTGTCTATATCTATGCATATATCGCTGTATATATGTACATAGTATATATACGAGTGTGTGTCGTCGTCAGTCATTAGTTTCTAGTCCCCAGGGATGTACGATCCACGATCGGCGGCCTACGATCTACGGTCCAATATCCCGCCACCATCTCCTAGTCTCGATGGGATCGTCGCAAGATATACTTATAAGACTTGTTGATATTATTCTGTTTGTTTTTTTTTTTTGAATACTTTTTTTTTGAGTGTGAAGTGGAGCCAAGTCGAGAGGAGGAGCGACGCGACGCGACAAGGGCGTGGTCGCAGCTAAACAAATGCAGAGAGAGAGAGAGAGCGCGAAAAGGTATTATTGTAATAGGCAACTAGTCGTAGGTCTAAGCGAATTGTGTGTATTGAGATTTTAGCGTGGCATTATCGAGGTAACAGGTAACAGGTAAAGGTAAAGGTAAAAAAATAAACTAAAGCAGACATCATACATGCATACAACATACATTTAAATAAATATGCACATGTATTGAGATATGTACTAGCGATAGCATAAGTCAGGTTGTCCAGCCCCCATTTTCCCCCCACACCCTAAAAAAAATGGATGAGACGGCGAGGAACGGAGCAGTGGGCCTCCTGGATCCTGCCGCGTGCAACTCTTTGGTTGCTTTCAACGAGTTTTCATTGCCTGCTCACTATATACTAATATATATAGCTTACTCAACACATACGACGTACATATAGCCCCCTCCAACCCCCAAAAACCCCAAAGCCCACGAGTGTCCACGAACAAATCGAATCCAAGCGCCCGAGACCCCAAATCAAACTACAAAACTTTCTAACTAATTCAACATGTGTCGGAACTAATTGTAAGATGATTTTTTTTAGCTAAGCAATGCATTAACGAGTTATATTTAATTGTAATACTAAACGAAACCAAAAGCAAAACGAAAACCGAAACCACTATAATACATCACCTATATATATTTAAATACGGAATGAAAAACGAAAAAAACGAAAAACAACACGATAACTACAAGAATCATGTTTAACAAATTATGCCAGACACAGCAAGATGGAAATAATAAAAATAATAAAAACAAAACTGATTATTATTATTTACACAGCGACCAGGAAGGAGTATAATTTGTCGTGACAGTGAGCGATGCATCTCCGCCCCTATAAAGTATATACATATGAATGTATGTAAGTTCTTGATCAGCATCACCAGCAGAGTCGATCTAGATATGTCCATCAGATTGAATCTTAGCAGACAGTCTTATTTATACTGCAGGTACGGTATAAGTCGTATATATAAGCCTATAAGTCATAGGAACTACAAGGCATTTAATAGGAAAAATTATAGCTTCGTCGTTTTTCAATATATTTTGATCTGCACTTACAATACTATATAGATACACAATATTATATTATATTATATACTATACAATATTATATAGATGGCATAGAAGCGATCGCACACTTAACAGCTTATTTTTCAACATATTCGCTTATAAAAATAATGTTTTGAATATTAACAATCGGTTAATTTATATGAAAATCTAGGAAAATCATCATAAGTTCGGGGTTTTTATTTACAAACATTTTCAACACATACATCCTTATGCGGTACACTGATCGCCGTAGTCTTATTAATACGAGTTCAACAAATTCAAGTAGCAGTCAGTTTATTTAAACTTATAACTTTACAAAAATGTGTAGCTTTCAAAAACTTTGTTGCACACTGTCACCTTCCGGCGCTACGAGGAGCTGTTGGTAATTGGTCTGATCCGTGACTTTTGTCCTCGTGCTATGCTGGTATATCGCACACCGCTCCATTTTCCTTGTCACGAGCTTGCAGCAGCCACCCCGAAACAGTATGCTACAATTTACACTGCCGATTGGTCTGGTGTAACCCGTAGCAAGTAGCAACTGTCAGTGTTAAATTGAGACCGCTCGCTGGGCTTTTATAGCAGGCAGCTTAGTTAGAGCTCAAGTGAGCTCGCGCGGACCTGCCGTTTCGTTTATTGGCACTTCCGTTGTTGTTGTTGTTCTCTCTGCTGTTACGGCGCTTTTGTTGTTAATTTTTGTAAGTTGCAGCGAAATTGTGTGTGAAAACAACGTACTAACACGCACAACTTTCGTTGAGACAGCTAATTGGGGTTGGAATTCAATATAAGATCTTATCAATCTTTGGTATTTTTTACTCGAAACACGCAGTTCATCCCCTTTTATTTCTGATCTTGTAACTTGTGGTTGTGCTCTGATAAATAAATAATAATATGCATACAAAATACAATTTAACACTATGGGGAATTTGACAGTTTTTTTTTTAATATATCTATGTATGTATTCTTTTATAAAGGATTGCAGTTTTATTTCATTATTGTGTTCAGTAGCGCCTCAATCCCTGACTAGTGTTGGGTTCGAGTCCTGTGTCTCTTTAGTTTTCGGTTGATTGGGTTCAATTCGAGTTAAATGTAAGGTTTTAGATGGCGATGGATGATTTGTCAGCTTATATTATTGATATTCATATGAGCAATTTGATAAATTCAAAGTTTGTGGTTAAAGACCCAGGACCCCAACATACGAATCGAGTTGATCCTGCCCCTCGCCACCTTGGACTATCGCGCAGCATGTTCAACCGCATAAGGAGCTTTTCCTGGATGTCCGGCTCCCAGGAGACTATTTTCGACATCCGACGCCACAGTGAGCCGGTAATGCTCAATGTGTACGATCTGTGCTCCCTTAACGACTACACCATTGCCGTGGGCCTGGGCGTCTTCCACTCCGGTATCCAGCTGTACGGAACGGAGTACGGATACGGCGGTCATGAATTTCCCGGCATTTCCGGCATCTTCGAAATCGAACCGTGCAACCACAGCGGCGATCTGCGCGACAACTTCCGCTTCCGTGAGAGCATCGTGCTGGGCTACACACAGCTAACCAACGAGGAGGTGCGCAACACAATTCACCAATTGGGGCGACAGTTCTCCGGTCGCCGCTACCACGTGTTGTCCCACAACTGCAACCACTTCTCCATCAAGGTGGCCGACATCCTCTGCGGACGCCCCATACCCGGATGGATAAACCGGCTGGCCAACCTGTTCGTCCATGTCCCGTTCCTCGAGCAGTACCTGTCTCCGCCGCACCAAAGGCGTCGCCACCACCGCCACGAGCACAAGTACTGAGAGCCGTATAACGTTTTTCCAAATCGTTTATTGTTACCCTTTACTTTCTTAAGTTGTGGATACTTCCGCCATTCAATAGCCATGTTTTACCTACAATAAAAAACAAAGCTCGCGGTAAATTCCGACAAGGAAAACCCGTAGTAACCTATCGATATCGCTAACCTATCGATATCGAAGTTAACGCAAGAACGCAGACTGAACGTTTACACTGGACATAACGCGAGTTATTGCGTTTAGCAGCTCACAGGAATTGTTTTAAATGGGAATCAAATTGATAAACAATTAAATGTTAAATGTTCTTGCACGTTAATGCACTACGGTCAGTACACTCAAGTGGCGACTCAAGTGATAAGCAATTAAATGTTAAATGTTCTTGCACGTTAATGCACTACGGTCAGTACACTCAAGTGGCCCGATACCAAGCACGTGCTTGTTAGTTAGGTTTTAAGAGAGCGCGATAGGAGACAGTAAAGGTATAGTTAGCGAGGAAATTAACTAGAGGCGTGCTGCCTAAATGTTTGCTTGCAGGAGTTTCAAGATTAAACTCCTTAAAGTTTTTAGTTTTTTAGGATAGCCTATCCACGATTAATATAATCGTTATAATTGCACATAAAACTCTAAATTGGATATCGAAAAAACATTTCGCTAATAATTTCGCTGCACAATTTTAGCAGGGGGCCTTTATGGTCAGATTAGGAACGTTGTTGGTTCAGGGTATCTTTAATTACTTAGACGTTTTGGTAGAAAACTATAGGTGGTAAAGAGTGCAGGGAATTATTTATTTTAGAGAAGGTAAATGACCACAATGAAGTGGTATCTGTTTTGTTAATTATAGGTGTAACCCCTTAGAACTCAGGTCCGTTTGGTGGCGACCCCTCTGGCGATATCCCCCAGTAAGCCATAATAATAAGACAAACCGATATAATATTACATATTTATTTGTGGTTCTTAAATGGATAGCGCTGCTTGTAAACACTTCTTGCCATGGGCGTGGTGTGTGGTGTGGTGTGTGTGCTTAGTTACATGGTAATTAATCTAAACAGAATCCCACCGCTGATGCGGAGCCATCGTTCGAGTGTTCGTATGCAAGCCTGCCTATCCCCCCGTACGCAGTACCATAGCACTATTTACTTAACTACAGTTCACGAGAAAAAAAAAAACGTAGGTGTGACACAGTTAAGTTAATAATTTACACGTGTATAGTTCGTAAGTGTTATAATTAGAATAATATTAATTATGTTTACATGCAGGAACTGCAGTAAGTTTTATCTACGTTCTCGCGTGCACTACTCATTGGTTTGGTTTGTGCCCCCTTCCCCACCCCCACTGAACCTAACATGGAAAGGTATCCCTCTTGTCCGTGTTAAACCCATTTAAACCAGCGTTGCCCACAAGCCCGACTCGCGAGTCAGCAAGTTCCTCTGCCCGGGCTCTGTGTACACCGATGGTATACTGTCTGGCATAGACACAAATGCAAGTCTATCGTATGCGTGTGGGCACCACTGATTTAAACCCAATTCTGACCTATACAACGTAAAGCGTTCCCTCTGCTTCTCTTTTATCTCCTGCTTCTGTTACTATTTCTAATTGATTTTCTGCTTCTGCTTTCCTCTGTTTGCATGCTGCTGCTTTTCTCTGATGCTTTCTGCTTCTGCTTCTGCTTCTGCTCGGGGACTACGCGTGTGTCAGATCATGTCAGTGCCGCGTTATCTAAACTTAAAACGTAAACGAATTCCTCTAAGCCTAGATCAAGCCGTGATGCTTTTCATATAGTAAATGCTTCCCACATCATTAATAGACAACGAAACGTGTTAGCTAAGTCCATTCATTCGTAGTAAAAAATAGAAAAAAATGTTTGTGTCCCCTCCTCCCAACCGGGGATTCTACTCCTCCCAAGCTGAATGTATGCGTCTCCCCTATATATTTATGTGTGTATATATATTGTATCGCGAGTGAACACATCCCCAGACTTGCCCCTCCCTACTTGCCCAGCAGCTCGGCGGCGCTGCCGCTGAGCGCAACCTTTTTGGCCGGCGGTTGCTGATCGACGCCAGTGCTCTGCAAGGAGAGGGTGGAGAAGAACAAGCATTAGTGGGTGGATGCAGTGGAGCGCCATTGGAAAGCACTTACCATCACGGAGCTGTCACGCTTGCTGCTGCTGCTGCTGCTGACGGAATTCGATGCTTCTGCTGCTGCAACGGCGCCTGTGCTCGTGACGGCGGCGCCGGCGGTCTTGGGCGCGGATATCTCTTCGCTGCTGGCCAACGATTTAGGAGTGGGTGCAGCCGTAGCACTGGGCAACGACAAAGTGGTGGCGTTAGCAGTCACAGCGGTGACCGTATCGCTGATTGATTTGGTGGCTGTGTCGGACTCGTCGGCGATGGTGATTGTGGCAGTGCTGGGGGTACCAGCCACTGGGCCAGGAGCAGCACCAGAACTTACAGTTGCTGTCGAAGGCTTAGCAACCAACGCCGAAGCGGTTGTGGTCGTAGCGGATGTGGCAACAGTGGCCACCGCAGAAGTCTCGCTGCCAGCACTCTTCAATGCAGTCACAGCAGCTGCTGCCGGTTCTGGCTTCTTCGGTTCCTCCTTCTTGGCGGCCTGCGACTCGGGACTCGGATCGACCCCGTTATTGTTGCTGGCTTCGGTGGACGGCTTGCGGGCTGCTGTCGATGATTCAACAGCACCGGTAGCTGCAGCTGCGGTAGCTGTGGCCGCTCCGGCTCCGGCAGGAACTGTTGCTGCTGCCGCTGCTGCTGCTCCTTCAACGACCACTGGAGCTTCGGTCTGCTCTTCTGCAACGGATTCCTCCGATTTGCTAGCCTCGTACTCCTTCACGATCTGGTCGATATTGTAGCGTCGTCGATTGTTCACGAAGAAGGTACGCACATGCGCCTCCGTCTTGGTAGTCACCAGTTTGGCGATCATCTGCAGAGGAGAAGACCCACAAACACCAGTTAGTTTATATATCAGCAAGGGAAGGAGTATAAAGAGGAGAAGAAAGAGGCGGGCGCCTTACCGGATAATTCTTGCCGTATTCACGAATGGCCAAGAGAGCCACCTGAATCTCGTCCGGTAGCCAGCGAGCGGAAATGCGTGGCGGGACAGCAGCCGCCTCTGCATTGGCCGCCACCGATTTGGTGGCAACCTCCTCGACGTTGATGGCATCGCAATCTTTGTCCAGCTGCTCCATCATCTGTCTGTTCTTCTGTATCTGGAATGGGTGCAGGGGACAGGGTCAATAGAAAATTGTCAGCGAGTCCAAAGGGGAAAGTGCGAGCTTAAGTGGGTGTGTGTGAGTGTGTGTGTTGGAGAGGGGTGTGCTAAAGCTACCAAGCCCAGTTTTGTGGCATTCTGAACTCACTGACTTCTTTTCGAAACTTTTGGCTTTTCTCCCCGACTAAAAATTCGTTTTTTTTTTTAAGAAAATCAATTATTTGCCTTTCTATAAGACATAACAACCTCACGAAATGCTGAACCTTACATTTTTTAAAGAGTTTGTGAAGAATTCAGGTAGCTTTTACTAGGACTATTATTATTTGAGAGCATTTCAAGCGTAATAAAATCTCCCCCTTTCTAATAGAGCTGGAAAAGTATCAAAGTTAACGATGTAACATTTTTTCTTTTAAATAAAATTACTTCATATTAAGTTTTAAACATAATCGGGTATTATTGCAGTTATATTTATAGAGTAATTTTTAACAGACTTATCAAAAAGATCGTAGGTAATTGTATAGGAAATATATTAAAGAATAAATAGATCGTTTCATTTTCGATCGGTCATTTTTTTAAATGTAATATTGTTTAAAGAGAAACATGTTTAAAATTTAGGGTAGAGAGGCTCAATCCTGCCTTCGGTGGGTCTTTAGAACGCTGCCAATTAAAAAACTGTTCTAGATATGAACTTTTCAAAAAAGAATAAACGATCTTATGATTGTTTCACACTAGGTATAGCCCCTTAAACATCGATGCTTCTCCAGCTCTATCCTCTACAAGTTTCTTACTTCGGCCATGAGGGCGGTGATCTTGCGATCGCCTTCCGCCAAATATACGCTGGGATTCTCGCAGCTGGCGAGGGCCGTGAGATCGTCGTGGTTGATGTACATGCCCTTGGGCGGCTTGCGCTTGGAGCGATCAGCGGCAACGGCGCTGTTGTGGGTGGCTCTTCGGGGGGCATTGCTCTCCGGCCCGGAAATGGGACGACGGTTCCCCGTACGCCTGGGCGGGCGTAAGTAGTAGGTGTGCGTGGGTTCGGGTCAGGTGGGGTCAAAAAAAAAACAGGGTTCAGGATCGGGTGTGGGGGGGTGGCACAGAGAGTACAAAGTACAAGGAGAGAGAGAGAGAGAGAGAGAGAGATGGGGAAGAGAGAGAAAACTTGGCATTAGCTTGGTGAACAACAACTTCTTCGGTTCTCGGCTAAATAGATATCTACCTCCAGTGCGTGTGGCAACTTTTGCACATGCGCCCCAGCGGCGAATCAAACAGAACGTGGCACACCACATGGCAGGTCTTGCAAAAGCCGCCAACGACCACGCGTTGCTCGTTGCTGTTGCCTGCGCTGCCATCATTGTTGCTGCTGCTGCTGCCGCCGCCATTGGTGGCCCCCTCAGCGGATAGGCCGAAGCCAAGCACCTCGTCGCCCTGCGCATTGGCGGCGTAGATACACAGCTGCTGATCCGTGTCCAGGTCATTGTTGCTGGTGTTGTTGCTGCTGCTGTTGCTACCGCCTCCGCCGCCGCCGTGGTTGTTGTTCTCCCCACTGTTGCTGGCGTTGCTGTTGGCGTTGTTGCTATTACTGTTGCTGGTGGCAATGTTGTTGTTGTTGCTGCTGCTGCTGCTGCTGTTGCTGCTGGCTATGGCAGTTGCGGCGGTGTTGCCACCAGTGGCGGAAGCGGTGTTGTTGCCGGCAGCAGCTGTATCGCCATTGCTGCCCTGTCCCTTCTTCTGCCAGCCAAAGATGGCAGCGAAGGAGCAGCGGCGATTGAATTCGGTTTCGGAATCGGTTTCGGATTCGAATTCGGATTCAAATTCGGTTTCAGATTGGCCACAGTAATACATATACAATTCATTGGAGTTTTGTTTTGGCATTTTGTTCGTTTTTTTTTTTTAATTAGGTTTCGTTTTCGGTCAGTTTTGAGTCGGATTTGATTTGTATTTAGTTATTTGGTTTTGGTGTATTTCGAGTGTTGGTTTTGGGACAGTAAATGCAAAGAGAAGAGAAAAAAACGTATTTGGTTGTTGCTTTAGTTCAGTTGGTAACACTTAACAAGTAGAAAGTATTGTTTTTTTTTTGTTTTTGTTTTTTTTGCTTGCAGTTGCTTGAGGGTCTTGCCAACACAGACTTCCATTATAACGGTCCTGCCACGCTCTTTCCGCTCTCTCTCTCTCTCTCTTTATCTCTCTTTATCTTACAGCTCCCGAACACACTCTCTCCTAAAAGCAGCAGCCCAACCAATCCCGATCCCGAAATGCCCCAGCCACACGCTGGAGGAGCACGCAGGCTCCCTTTTAACTCTTACTTTCTCTCTCTCTCTCTCTCTGTTTGTCTCTCGGGGAATGAGGATTGCAACGGTTAATATGGAAGGGGACGAGTGGTTGGGTTGTTTTCATTTTTGTTTGTTTTTTTTTTACTTAAAAGTAGAATATCACACATTTAAGTGATCCACAGTGAGTACAACTGGAAAAGTATCGAAGTCAATGTATCGATCTTTTTCCAGCTCTAATCCTGGATCAATTCAAGTTAACGAAGTGCAGCAGCAAGCGGAGAAGGGCGGGGAAAGGAAGGAGAGCTTATGTCATAGGGTGGGTGAGATGGGATGGGGGCGAGAGATGAATATATTCAGTGATCAGTATAAGTGTTTTTGTGTGCGTGTGTCGTGGAATAAATCGAACAAAACGAATACATTATGTATATACGAAATACGGATCTCTATGAATAAGAAACACATACAAATTGTTTTTTTTTTTTTTTGTTTAATCTTTTTGGAAACAAGATATGAGTTTATTAGGTTCAGCATTAGTTTGGTGGTGGATCCATCATTATTATCGTCTATCATCTATCGTCTATCGCTTGTGGGTGGTTTTATCGCTCCTTTCGTTCATGCAAGTATATCATATCATGTATATCATGTATGTATATATCATATCATGTATAATTCTACATAGTTTAGGTCTTGGATTAGGCCTGGTTCACTTTTAATCCTTAAATAAATCTCTCTTTGTTGGTGCATAAATTACTATTATTACGTATCATAAGTTACCAATCTACATATATTACGTAAAAAAAATTCGGGGAAAGGGTGGGGGGGTTTTTGTTTTTTAAATTTGTATATACTATTTATATAGATTTAAAATATATGTGTGTATACGCAAAGAACTAATCAATCGGTTTTGTCGTTGCTTGGCCTTAGTCTAGTGTTGAGCTTCTTCTCAGGCGACAAATCCATTGAATCAACGAAGTCAACGAAGTTTTTTGCAGAATACATAAATCTCTCTCTCTCTCTGTGTGTGTGTGTGTGTGTAAGGTCAGTGTGTTTCGTGTTTCGTGTTTAGTTCAAGTTCTTGTTTTCTTTTTTTTTTGTTTTTTGGCATTGGTTTTCGATTGAAACTTTATGAGATGTATGCAGGCACGGCGATTATCTGAAAGAATATGTGAAACGACATGAATCGCTGACTGGGCATCACCGACGAGGATCCCTCCCGGGAGGAACTACTGTCCAGGACTATTAAATAACTAATCAATGCTCGACAAGTCTCTAATTTTTTGCGATCTCAAGCCACAACTCGCGCCTGGATACACTCGAAATGCTCGCAGACTTTGTGGTTGCGACTGCGGTTTGACATATTGCAACATATATTAAAGAAAAAAAAAAAAAAAAAACAATTATCAATGATCTTAGCCTAGACTTTCAGCCGTAATATCCTAGACTAGCCTGCCTTAACTAGAGTTACAACAATTACGTTAATATTCGTTTAGTTATGGCGGCACAAGTGGCCCTAATGAGGAGAGGCGGAGTGGAGCCGTCTTCAGCTTGGTTTGTGTGTGTTTACAGTGTGTGTATGAATGGAGTGAGTGTGAGAGTGCGTGTGCGTGTGCGTATGTGGATGTGAATGTGTTTTTGATGTATGTGGGAGCGGGGGGAAGGATCGATCTCGTTGGCTGTTCGCTTAGCTAGTTCTAACTGATAATTACCTTGTCATCGGTATCAGACTCCTCATTGCTGCCGACCTCGCTGCCATTTTCGGAGCCCTCCTTGACCACCGCCTTGATGGCCTTCTCCTGGCGATCCATGGCGCTGCTGCGATGACGCGTCTTCTTCCACGAGTAGTAATACTTAACCAAACTGGCTATGGACTTGTCTGGCAGCTGTTGGGTAAACACACCAGTTAGCCAAAAGGTCGTGGCAGGCGGGCGCTTGCGATCTCACTTACCATCTGGCGGATGCGGTGGAAGCTCTTCCCGTGAAACTGGAAGGCCTGCTCGAACAGCACCTTGTCCTCGATGGTCCACTCGTCGGGGAAGGGCGTGAAGTTGGCCAAGTCCATCACGGCGCGTTCAAGATCGTGCTTGTGCCAGAAGAGCATGCCCAAGGCCTGTTCGCCATTATAGCCGTACTTCTCCTTGGCCACCGAAATGTACTCCTCCACTGCAAAGAGAGGTAACCAAGCATGAGCAACTGACTGATCCCATATAAAGACCGATCCGGGTACGTACGCTTGAGGTCCGGTATCTCCTTGGTGGGCGACCAGACGAGGAGGGCGCGTTCATTCATCAGCTCCGGGCGACGCTCCACTTCTGGAACGAGCGGCGGGCACACTGCCTGATAGTCACGTCCCACGCGGATTTTCTCTGTGAACCGAGTCTTTAGTTGGGGTTTTTCTGTGCGCAGGGACAAAGCTGGACTCACCTTCATACTCCGACTGTTTGGTTTTGGTCTTGCCGTTCCGCTTTGTAGCTGTTGGCGGAGAAAGAAAGAGAGACGTAACAGGGGAATTCTTGAGTTCGGGTGGTCCAAGGTGACCACTTACAATTGTCGTCGTCGGAGCTCTCCGGTGTGCCCGCACCCGGTACGGCCGTGGCCGCTTTGTCGTTGGTGGAGGCGTTTGCCGAATTGCCGCCGCCTCCGCCCGCTCCGCCACCGCCGCCGGTGAGGCTGCCACTGTTAGGAACGCCGCCTCCGCCTCCGCCGCCACCGACGCTGCCAGTGGTGTGCGTGTTGGGACTGGGGCCGCGGGAACGGCGACCGTTGCGCACCACATCCGTGGTGTTGCGTTCGGCCAGCACCATCTTGTCCCGGATGAGCTGGGCGCGCTTGTTTTGCTTCTCCAGCGTGCTAACTTGGGCGTATGGGGCCGTCACGAACGAATGATCCAAGGATCGAGATCGAGCACTGCTGCACTGCTGCACTGAAAGGACGAGAGAGGACGGGGAGTGCATTAGTAGGCAATTCTACGGGTTACATGCACATACATGCTCCAGGGGAAAACTACAACAAATAGAAACTCTTCAACTCGCACCCAGCGCGCTCGGCGAGAGTGTGCGGCCAGCGAGTCACACTCTTGCCGCTACGACCGCAGCCGTGCGCTGTCAAACAGATACATTCGTGCGTGTGCGACTGTATGTGTCCGTGAGCGCTGTGCGTGTGTGACTGTGCCCGTGGTCGGTGCACGCGTATTGGTGCGCGCTCGGGCGAGTGTGAGTGAATGCTCGATGGCCAAGCCAGCTGAGATTGGATTAGGATGCACTGGAATCAAGCGAAACGATCATTTCGACCAATTCCAGGCTCCGAGCGGAGAGGGAGCGAGAAGGCAGGACGGAGACGCTTACCTGGCACACTGGCCAACTGGTCGCAAGTCGCACCAAGAACGTAGCCGAAAACGCGCCTTGGATGCCACTCAGAAGGACGGTGCGCCGCTTTCGCCCTCGCTTACGTAGTTATGCGTGCTCCAGACGCCGGACTCTGGACCAGCAACCGAACGGTTGGATAATTCGGCCGAATCAAAGGAACAGGACGCAAAGCACGGCTCTACAGAAGCGACGGGGTTGCTGCGCGCAGGTAACCGAAACCCAAACTGAAACGCGAAAAAAAAACTCGCTCGCATACGATGATTCTGTGGTCGGTCCGTGCACAGTGCACTTTGTCGCGAACAACCGTAGCGTAGCTTTGTCTCTCACTTGATCCGATTTTTCCCGTGTGCGCCTAGCGTCGGCCGCGTCGTCCAAAGTTGGACCTACAGGCGCGCGATTCGGGATTTAAACACTTCGAATGACCAATTAAATGCAATCAATATATATGCACTTTTAGCAGCACCTACTTCGAAAAGTCTTGAATGCTCAAAATTAATTTAAACTGTGGCTGTAGAAGCCACGGTTGCAAGGGATACACTTTAACTATCGATTAGGCCGTTTCGATACATCGATTGCGGTAGTCGGGACGCCTCTTGCATTAACTGCCAAATCGAAACAGCGAGAATTGGCTGCGATGAATATCTGTCTTGAACACACTATACTTTGATGTTATCGCTGCTCAGATTTGATATGTCTAGTCTTCGAGTATCGATAACTGTTCGTGCACAAGTGGGTTTTGTTGGACCAGCCTTGCCACCTTGTTTAAGTGCTGCCGGGTATTTTGAACTTGTGTAAACTTATACAGAGCCAACGAATTTATAATTTATTAGAATAGAAATTCAGTGAGTTTTTAGTCATTTCCACCCTCTCAGCACAGCATCTACCGAGGGTGCCGGACCAGGTGGTAGCCCGATAGTTACAGTGCCACCACATCGCCAATGCCTATCGGCCAATTGCAGATTTGCCAGTTTTCCGCAAGGTGGCGACTACGGCGGGCGCAGACTAAACCGACAGACGTGCAGCGACTTTTTTCTATACGAAACGCCTAAGAGCAAGTGCAAATCCCGAGCAACGCAATGGCCGCTAGATTTATACAGAAAATTGTAAGAGCTCCTGTGTAGACTTAAGCGCATCGCAAACCCCCATCAGCCCGGCCTTTCCTGTCCTGTCCGCCCACGCAATCCAATCCCGCAACGTTCTCGTTCCCGCAGGACAGCAGCATCAGCAGTTGATTACGTGCTGCGGCCGCCTGGCTAAAAATAATAGTGTCAAAGCAGCCCAACTAACATTGCGATTTTGTTTCTCGTTCGCTCCTTGCTTCCTTTCACATACTCCACCAATCCACGACCAACAACGAACCTCCAACTGAACCAACAATCCCACCGAAACCAACGACAACAACACATTACGCAAAACACTTGCAGCTTAATCAATTGGGTCTGACTGCTGCGCGTGATGCGACGCCAGTGGCGGCGGCAACGTCGGCGGCGCTCAAAGCCCAGGTTCGTTCTCAGGTTCATCCAGCAAAAAAAAGAAATAGTGGTGGGCCAAGAGGAGGAGGTGGGCCAGCGGTCCTCCTCCAGCTGTCCGTCCTGAGAAAACGGCGAAAAGAAGAGCTGGGCGCCTTCTTTACATAACACACTGCTGCTACGGCTGCTGCTTGCTCTCTCGCCCTCTCTATCTCTCCTGCTCGCTCGCTCGTTCTCTCGTTGCGTGGCCGATAACGATAACCGCTGACGCGTGGGGTGTCCCAGTAGTAGAAGCTCCCCTCGAGCTCCAGCCCCCCCTCCATAAGAGGGTCCACTTAGATCAGATTTCTTCGGCGGCACTCGAAGCTGGCCTTATCAGTGTCCATGCAATTAGAGCCGGATTGCCCAGCTGCGCTCTAACCTCAACAATTGGCAAACAGAAGCAGCGGCGACGGCGACAGATGCGCGGGGCTGCAGCAACAGCAGGCAATGTTGTTGTGCACACGACACTTATGTAATCCCATCTAGAGAGGCTCCTCTGCGTGGTTGGTTGTTGTTCGAACCCCCCCACTTCCACTGCCACTGCCTCCCATCCCCTCCATCTCCATTAAGCTTCCAACAGCCAACAACTGACATCCGCTGCTTGCAGGTCAACACAACTCCCGCGGCCAGCCGGGCCTACTCGTCCGGAGGCAAGAAGGTCACGTTGATTCCCGGCGATGGCATCGGACCCGAGATTTCCGCGGCCGTGCAGAAGATCTTTACGGCGGCCAACGTGCCCATCGAGTGGGAGGCCGTCGATGTGACACCCGTTCGTGTAAGTAGGATACGATCCTGGAGGATACGATACCTTCATTTCTTGTGTAATCCCGGGGTCGCTATTGAATCTTAAACTATATTCAAACTAAGCGGGCATCGGTGCATAGTGAATGGTTTTTTTTTAAGGCAACAAGTGGCAACGCCGCCGATTGGGCGGGAAATTCAAACTGATTTCGCAAAATAAAAAATCGAAATCGAAACATTTATAATTGGCTGAATTTGTAATTAAAAGGTTTTTTCACTCCAAAAACCTCTTCGTATAACCCTTTGGCTAGTGGAATATTTAAGCAAATTCATATCTTGAAATAAATCATACGAAAACTAAGCCCCCCCAACTTAGATAATGATAATGATTAAGAGATATGTACGTAGACTCGAGTTCCATAAGAACTTCTATGGAAAATTAACCTCAAACTTGGCATAGTTGCGACTTAGTTTATATATTTAATTTTACGATATATTCCTAATAAATTAAGAGAATGTATCTACTTACATTTTAAAAGTTTTACCAATTTATATTACAAAAATAATAATAATTAATAAGATATTAAACTGAAAAGAATTTAGTAGGCTAAATGCTGCCTAGATTTCTTGATACATTTTCAGGGATTTAAATTCTTAACTAAAACTTCAAAAGTTTATATTTTAATATTATAATATTATCTGTATATTTATGATATGATGAATGAATAAATAACTAAAACTAATCGTAAATATCGTTAACAGGGCGCCGATGGCAAGTTCGGCATTCCACAGGCCGCCATCGATTCGGTGAACACGAACAAGATCGGTCTGAAGGGACCCCTGATGACGCCCGTGGGCAAGGGCCACCGCTCGCTCAACCTGGCCCTGCGCAAGGAGTTCAATCTGTACGCTAACGTGCGCCCCTGCCGCAGCCTCGAGGGCTACAAGACGCTGTACGACAACGTCGATGTGGTCACCATTCGCGAGAACACCGAGGGCGAGTACTCGGGCATTGAGCACGAGATCGTCGATGGCGTCGTTCAGAGCATCAAGCTGATCACCGAGGAGGCCTCCAAGCGTGTGGCCGAGTACGCCTTCCAATACGCGAAGAACAACAATCGCAAGAAGGTGACCGTTGTGCACAAGGCGAACATTATGTAAGTTCCCTTTTGACATTGACTTTGGCCGCCATATGCTCATCCGTTCTATTCCGCTGACTAGGCGCATGTCCGACGGTCTGTTCCTGCGCTGTGTGCGCGACATGGCCCAGAAGTTCCCCGAAATCCAGTTCGAGGAGCGTTACCTGGACACTGTGTGCCTGAACATGGTACAGAATCCCGGCAAATACGATGTGCTGGTAAGTGATGTCCGATGATCCTGTTCCAACAGCGCCACTGTAACTTCCCGTTCCGCCAGGTCATGCCCAATCTGTATGGTGATATTCTGTCTGATATGTGCGCCGGTTTGGTGGGCGGCCTCGGCCTGACGCCCTCGGGCAACATGGGCCTGAACGGCGCCCTGTTCGAGTCCGTGCACGGCACTGCCCCCGATATTGCCGGCAAGGACCTGGCCAATCCCACTGCCCTGCTGTTGTCGGCGGTAATGATGCTGCGCCACATGGAGCTCAACCAGTATGCGGACAAGATCGAGCGGGCCGCCTTCGAGACGATCAAGGAGAGCAAGTATCTCACCGGCGATCTTGGCGGCCGTGCCAAGTGCTCCGAGTTCACAAACGAGATCTGTGCCAAGCTGTAGACGGTGCAGCGACCAGAACTAAAAACAGCCGATAGGAGCAGGGAGAAGATGCAGCATGAACAACAGCAACTGAACACTCGCCCCCGAAACCAAAAAACAAAGCCACATGTAAAGCAATAGAGCCACACTCACAGCACCCTGCCGCCAGTTTCCCGCGTTAAAACAAACCCCTTCTCAGACCCACAAAATATCCGGACCCAAAACCAACCAAAACGTATATTCAAAGAGCGCCCCAAAAGTATTTTTATGTTCGAATACTTATGTTTATTATTTAATTATTGCAAGCTTCAAAATTCGTTTATTTTTTTGCCAATTTTACTTGCTGTGCGTTTAAGTAAAGTATTTTTGTCGCCATCCAAAAACCACAACCTTGAGCTATTATTGTTTATATTGAATCCTAGATGCCACGCGGTAATTGTAATTATTTATTGATTATTCATTGAGTTTAAGACCCCACCAGCCCAGGCAAGAGCGCAGCAAGTCAGCGTGTGTGAATGAATTGGAAGCCCAGACAGAGTTCAATGCTGAGTGTAAACACGGTTACAATAATTCGATGAGAAAAGTAAAAAACAACAACAACAACAACACACACAAGTGTTACACATTATTCAAACCAAGAGCGGAGATACACACAAAAGCTATGAAAATTAAAGCAATTGTTATTGATAATTAAGCGGAATGTAATGCAAAGGCATCGTCATGCAATTGTTAAAACTCAATAAAGGAAACCAAACTAAATACCCAAACTGACTTACATTTTTAACTACCAAAGATCATTCAAAGAAAAACAAGAAAGAAAGCTAACTTCGGGAAGCCAAAACTTGGCGCAGTTTGCAATTTGAGTAGCAGAAGCAAAAATAAAAAAAAGGAAATAGGAAAAAGGTTATTAAAGGTGTAGAAAGGTATTTCCTATACAATGATATTTGCAAAAACTATATAACACTAACAAAATTAGGGGTAGTGGCAAATTGGAAATATTTTAAACAAATCATAAAGATCGTACGGGGTTTGTATAGTTTATCTATTCATTTATATAAAGCAAAGAGTTGGCTAAAAACTGAAAGTTAATTAAAATGATAGGCTACTAGGACCTGTCGCTCGTCAGGGTCTGTTGACATATTTACATATCTAAATTTCGAATCTAAATTTTAGATAGTTAAGCTGTTTGACGCCTGGATCCTAAACTTAACTTTATCGATTATACTATAGTTAAGTTAAGTTGGTAAGCATGGTAAGTAAAGCCAGGGGTGTGCTTGGATTTCTTACGCGGTGGTCCACGGAATTCGATGACCCTTATGTTACAAAAACTTTGTACACATTATTAATTCGTCCTAAGAGTCTATCCTATCTAAGGATCTATTCTATTCCTATCTAAGAGTTTGGCTCCTGCGTTTGGAGTCGACAATATGATGAAAAGGACTCCCGAAATCATCCGAAAGATAACCTAAACCGAGTGATTTGAGGTTTTCATTCAAAGAAAAGTCCGTACAAATAATACAAATATGCCAAGATCTAAGCAAATTAAACAAATGAATAAGAATAAAAATCAAATAACATTAAACCAAAATAATAATCAACCAATAATATAATTCAGTCAGAAATTGAGAAATTAAATATGATAATCTTTACCAATTCTTTACGATTTTTGTATGTCGCTTCTTTGAGGTTTGGAACTACTTGGACCGGTTTAACTCTTTGGTTGGTTTTTAACTCCTTTTTTTTGCATATTGCATAGCTAAGCTGTTACTTGAAATAAACTTTTATGGATCTTGGCCCTTCATATTTGAAAATTCAGGTTATTACCTATTATTATAATTATTATAATACCATAAAATACAATACCATATTTCGTTTATTTAATTATCCAAGCTCTGATAATCTTCACTAAAAATTAAAGCCTCACCACTTTCTTCAACTGTTTTCTAAGAAATCGTTCAACATATCTTTCCTTTCACTATTTTTACTTTCTGAATGATTAATATTTTGTTAATAAAGTTATTCTATTTTAGTTTATCTTTTTATAAGCCTTCGATTGGACATTATGAATTCTTTAATTACTTAAGGCTGAAGGCTTAAGAAAACGAACGAAAATCCAATAGAAAAAGGAAGAACAAGGTAGGAGACAGCAACAAGATAATGAAATGATAAAAATCAGCGGAGCCAAAAATGCTTCTTTAAGGTGCTTCCCATGGAATCAATTTTAGCGGCGACTTCGGAACGCTTTGCTAATGGCTGGCCAAGAGAGCGCATCTTTTCCATTCGTAAACATCGTATGACGTTACGCATCTTAGGGCTATATTGTACAGCGCGAGGAACCACAGAACCTTCAGCCAGAGATATATACTCACCAATAGTGTCCCCGAGTGCGTAGCCTAAGTAAGTAGAAACTAGTGTTATTATTAGTAATTTTATTATTAATTTTTATTTAGCATTCAGTTGCCTTTATTGAAATCATTTGCCCCCCCCAAACTGGGGATTCGATTTACACACATTTAACTTAGCTTAGACACTGACTCCTCCTCACGCCTTAGTACCTTACATTACACATTTCGAATAGTGTAGTCTTAGGGTCCTATATTAATAAGGGGCTGGTCGAGATTGTTTACACACCAATTCATAGTGTAACTATTAGTGTTTATCGCCTGTCTTGATCTTGCTCCTTTGTTGCTCGCTCTGCAGTACGAGCCTCCTCTATTTAAGATCCATCATGCTCCTTGATCCTGGCTCTAGTGTTCTGTGTGTGTTTTTTGCTTAGGTGCCCTTATTCTATTCGGTTCGTTTTCTGTTCTTGGTAGGGATCTCTGATCGCTTCGGATCTTATGTATGTGGGGAGGGATCTCTTAAGATCACTCGGTTCCGTCAGTTACTTACTAGCTTAATTATGTACGTGCTACGGTGTTTTGCTCCGCCTGCATTTGCAATGTAGGACGCGGCGCATAAGTGTCTAACTTAGGAGCTAGCGAACTAACATTTAAGCACCTGCTAATCGCAGGATTGTGTATTGCAACGCATTTTATCTCTGCGTTTCGGGTCCAATATTCAATTCAACTAACACTCCATAAAACGAAACGAAAAGATAACTCAAAGAAAAAAACACGCATAAAACAAATGCATTTCCTGCATTCCTAAAAAAAAACAAAAAAAAAAGAATTCCTACGCCTAATCTCATCTAAGCTCGCCCCTTACTGGAAGGGGGCGAACTGCACCAGGTCCACCATGGGAGTGGGCGGCATTACGCGCGGTGCTATGGCCGGATTGGTAACGGTTATGGGCAGCTCCAGCGAGCTGGGAACACCGCTGCCGTTTGTCACACCCAGAACGGCCAGGCTGTCCTCCAGATTGCCAGCCTGGCGCAGATGCAGGCCGCCGCTCGGATTTTCCAGCGTGGACATGATGGGCGTGTGGTCGAGCAAGGCGTTCGTCTCGTTGGTGCGCGCCGTTATCGGGGGCGTGAGATGAGCGGCCGGCGGTGGCAGGGCATGCGATATGTACACCACATTGACGCCGGGCTCCAGGCCGCCGACGTTGCCAATTTCGCCGCCGATATTGCCGCCAATTCCCCCGGTAGCGGCGCGTGTGTCAATGTGTAGCATGCCAGCGCCAGCGCTGGTCGCGTCCACAAACTCGGCATCGTCAGCCGCCTGACAGTTGGCCAAAGCCTGCGATATGAGGTCCGTGACGGGCACAGCCATCTCGCCGTCCACCGTCATCTCATCAACGTTGACCAGCTGCAGATCGCGTTCCTGCAGATAGATCTGGGCCGCACGCAGTATGTCGCGTGCATGCAACACCGCCGTGGTGCTGCTGACTCCGCAAACGTTGCCGGTGGTGGGACTGGTCTCGGCCACACTCAGCTCGATACAGGAATCGGGTTGCTCGGCAATGCTGAACAGCATCGAGGGATCCAGCTCCAGGCGGTGCCCGTTGACGTTCAGCTGCAAGATATTGGGATCCACCTGATCATCGGACAGCGCCAGCTGTTCCTCCTCGTTGACGTAACTTGTCGCCGGGGCCTCGGCCACCTGGCTGAGCGGCGTCATTATGCCTAGAGCTTCCACCGGTTCTTCTTGGTCGTTGTTGGCACAGTTGCCGTTGCCACAGTTGCCATCGCCAACATCTCCGACATCTCCGACACCTCCGACATCTCCAACATCTCCAACCTCCCCAACATCTCCAACAACTCCGACATCTCCAACCTCTCCAACATCTCCGACATCTTCAACATCTCCCATAACTGCGACATCGCCGCCGTTGTCGTTGTCGTTGTCGCCTTCTCCTCCGCATAGGTCACCGTTCTCCGAGTCGCTGAGCAGGATCTGAATCGTTGACATTTGGCCGGTCTCCTCCTGGTTTTGGCTTTGACTATGACATTGGACAAGGTCCGCTTCCGTTTCTGCCTCCGCCTCCGCCTCCACCTCCGCTTGCGCCTCCATCTGCAACGCTTGCGCCTCCAGCTCGTCCGCCTGCGCCTCCATTTCCATCGCTTGTGCCTCCACCTCCTCTTGCGTTTCCATGTCGCATGGCACCATAGCCTGTGCCACTGCATCGTCGCCCAGTATGTCAATGTCGGCAAAAACGGCCGACAGAGGATGTCCATCGGCAAGGCGTGGCGGTTCCAATAGCGCCTCACGCGGCACTGGCACCAAATGATTCTTTTCGCTATCCAAATACAGGGCCACATTGTTTAGCGGCGTAAAGTTGTTGTTGGCCAGCGAGCACAGCATGAACGTGTGGTTATAGCCCGGTATCGGGCGGGTCATCACAGCGCAGATACGGCCGGCGCACAGATGCTGAGCCTAAAAGGGAAAGAGAGAGAGAGAGAGTGGTTGTTAGTTGCGTTCTTCTCAACGAATTTACATATATCTAAAATATTATCACATTCTGAATGCGCCTATGTGATGCCACTGCTACAATTGTGTTATTCAGCTACAATGGCTGAATGACACGAGCAGCTGAAGGCAGCCGTATTCTGTTACATCTACATAGTTAGATGAACACTGTCAAGGGGAGGAGCACGGCTTGGATATCAGGGACTTGGTGTGACTTGGACTGGATCCCAAAACGGTGTAGGCAAGTTTGCTGGCCACCGAGTGGCGGATATATAGATATTCCTTCCCAGTGGCCAGAAAATCAGGTTGTCTGCATTTTTAAGGCAGTCAACGAGTTGCTGGCCAGCGCCTGAGCACGGAACAGAAGCCTGTTCCAGATGTCCCTGATGGGGGAGGAGATGCCTAGTGAGTTTTCATTGGCTGCCGCAACCGATTTTGTTATTCCATTCCTTGAGATTCTCGAGCTACAGTCGAGGATGGTGAGAAACATGGCCTGATGCCTAAGGTTAACGTTTTGGAAGCGAGCTCAAGGAATACGAACTCACTGGTACTGAGTGTTTGATGTGAAAGCAGATGGTTTTCCTTCTATATCGAGTTCGAGTTTGTTTAAAATTGGTCACGCCCTTGAAAATGGGCTATAGTTTTGTTTTTAAGTAAATAGATAAGAAAATAAATACATTTGTGCGGACGTGCATTGAAAATTTGAGTGAAATCGGTTAATAAACATGGAAATTATTGAAACATCTACATTTGTGTTACCAACAGTGGTGTCATTTCAGCTTTTTTCCCACCAGATTGGGATTTTTATTAATTGTGATTGAAAATAGCAGGCAGCGGGAATTCTAGACTTCTAGACTTCCACGAAGAATATCCCTATTGACGCCAGTTCTTCACTTACCAAGCTCTCCTGCAGCTCCTTGGTCTCGGAGGATGTATCATCGGTGACATCGAAGCGGAAAGTGCACTCCACCATATCGCTGCTGGCCGGGTTCCGGGATCTCCGACGCTGCCTACGTGGATCCGGCGGCGGCGTTGTGGCGGCGGTTGCTTCAGTTGGCGTTTCGGCGTACCGCCGACGCTGCTGTTCGCGTAGATCCACCAGTTGCTGATGGGCCTTGGCCACGTCCTCGTCGCACAGCGTATGGGCGGAGGCCTTTCTGCCACTGGCTGTGACCATGCTAGTGGCACTAACTGGGACCTTGTTGGCATGGGGATGGCTAATGGCACGGCGCGACGGACGATATAGGAACCGGGAGGGCAAGGAAAGCTCCAGAGCGGCTAGCTCAGCTTCCAGGGAGGAGTCCCTGGACAAGTCGCTTCCTCCAGGGGAATCCTCGGACTGCTCTTGCGATTGGACCTCCAACTGCTCCTGTGACTGCTCCTCCGACTGCTCCTCCACTGGGTGATCGTGATCTCCCAGAGCCGGCTGGGGTTCCAGCATTTCCTCGTTGCTCTGATCGTTCTGATCGTACTGATCCTCCTCCTCGTCCTCCTCGTCGGCTGCTTGCAATGGCGCTTCGTCTGCGTCCAGCTCTAGATCAAGATCTAGGTCCAGCTCCGTATCATCAGGATCATTCTCTTCGGAGGAGCCCATAATGCGCGTCCAGCGTTCGCGGGCCTTGCGGCACTTCTCCGCAGTCCGGCCGGTGACCAGATCTTCCTTGTACTGACGCAGCAGCTTCTGTTCGCGTTCCTTCAGCAGCACCTCGCGGGACAGCGCGGCAGGGTCCTCGTCGTCTGCATCCGGATCCTGGAGCTGAACGAGACCGGAGGATCCGGCCACCTCCTCCGGCATCGCACTAACCTCTGCTGCCTGGGGAGGCTCCTCCTCCTGTGGAGTCTGTCCCTCGAGCTTCTCCTCCTCCACAGCCTGCTGTTCCGAAGCCTTCGAGTCCTGCGAACGGTCATCGTCCTCCTCCTCCCCCTCTTGCTCCACCCTGGACATGGGCCGACGACTATCGTTGCTCACCGACGACGACATGCTGCCGAATGGCTCGTACAAATTGGGCAGCCGGATATCCTCCAGGATGAGCACTCCGCCGCGCTGCACCGGCTGCGTGGCGTCCACAATGGATGCATGCAACAGACCGGCTCCCGAAGCGGATCGCTGCAGCTCGCGCGCCTCCTCCGGCGAGATCACGGCTATGTTCGAGGCAATGGAGCAGCTGTTGCTGGAGCTGAGCCCCGGCGAGAGCAGGCCACTGCCAGAGCTGGGCCGGGAGAGTTGGTTGCTAGCTGTGCTGTTCCGGTTGCTGCGGCTACTGTTGCTGCTGCTGCTGTTGCTGCTGCTGCTGCTACTGTTGCTGTTGCTGCTGCTGCTGCTGCTGCTAGTGGCGGTGCTGTTGTTGCTTAGCTCCTCGGGCGGCACCGGCACGGGAGTCGGTGAGCGGTTCTTTAGGCGCTTCGCCTTCCAACGCCGCTTTATAGCTTCAGTCTTGATTTTGTAGCGGCGCTCCTCCTCCTCCTCCTCCTCGTCCTTGCAGAGTTCCGTCAGCTCCGGAGAAGCAAAAAGCTGTGATGGCCCCCGCAGCGTCGACAACTTCCGGAACTTCGATAGCTCCGGGGAATTCGACGGCTCTGGCAAATCCGACAGCTCCTGGGACCCAAACAGCTTACACATATTCGTTGGCTTCGGTGGCTTTGACGGCTCCAGCGACTCCGGGGTCCCAAAGAGCTTCGATGGCACCCGCCGCTTCGGCAGCTTCGACAGCTCAGGGGACTTCGAGGGATCCGGTGACTCCGACAACTCAGGGGACCCAAAAAGCGTCAACAGCTTCGAGGACTTCGATAGCTTCGGTGGCTTCGACGGCTCCGATAGCTCCGGGGAGCCAAAAAGTCTCCACGACGCCTGCTGCTTCGACGGCACCCGCCGCTTCGACGATTCCCGCAGCTTCGATCGCTTCCGGGACTTTGGCAGCTCCGACAACTCCGGCGACCAAATCTGCTTCGACACCTCCTGACGCTTCGGCGACTTTGACGGCTTCAACGGCTTCGGCAGCTCCGGAGACTCACAAACCATCCAAGACTTCGGCAGATCCGGGGACTTCGACGGCATCGGCAACTCCGACAGTTCCGGGGACGGAAACAGCTTTGACACCTCCCGACGCTTCGGCGATTTCGACGGTTTCAGCAGCTCCGGAGACTCACAACCTATCCAAGATTTCGGCAGATCCGGCGACTTCGAAGGCTCTGGCAGATCCGACAGCTCCGGCGACCCGAAAAGCTTCGACAGCTTCGATGACTTCGACGGCTCTGGGGACTGCGACACCTCCGGTGATACCGACAGCTTCGGCGACTCCCGCAACTCTGGGGACTCCCGCAGCTCTGGGGACTCCGACAGCTCCGATACCTCCGGGGACTTGGACAGATCCGGTGACTCTCGCAAGTCTGGCGACTCCCGCAGCTCTTCAGCCCCATTGCTTGGCGCATTGACCTCATCCTGGACGGCAATCGATTCGGCTGGATCCTCTTCTTTCGACGCTGCCACTGTGGATTTGTTGCGCGACTTGAAGATGCGCTTTTGCCGCTCCTTAATGGGCAGCAGACTTTGGTGATCTTCCTCAGCCTCAGCATCGGGTTCTCCTTCTGCCTCTGCCTCGGGCAAGGCATCTGTCGCAGACTCGGACAGCAGCTGCTCTTCCAGCTGAGTCTCTGCGACTGCTGGTGCTGCTGGCAAACTCTGCAGGATCTCGTCTGGAACTGGTGTCTTCTCTTTCGTTTCAACAGCTACTGCCACATCTACTGGTCCTCCTCCTCCTGCCTCTGAAGGTGTCTCCACCTCCAGGTGGCCCTTGCCGTTGATGTCCCAGCGATTGGTTTGGGTGCGGCGTCTGTAGCTCAGTCCGTTCTGACCTTCGTTCTGCTGCTGCTGCTGCAGGTCATCCTCCTCCTCGAAGTCAAAGCAAGATGAGTTGTTGGCCACCTTGGGCGTGGATGTGGATGTGGATGTGGATGTGGATGTAGATGTAGATGCAGCTGCAGATGTAGGCGCAGATGCAGAGGCGGACATAGATGTGTCTGCGACTGTGTCTGTGCCTGTGACCTTGTTCTTTTCGCTGCTCGAATGATGCCCAGCTGCGTGCCTCTTGCGGCGCTGCCTCGGCACATCGTCCACCAAGATCACGCTCTCGTTGGAGTCACTCGCATCGCTATCGGGGATCACTATAGGCTCCTCATCCGGCTCCACATCGAACTCCTCCTGCACCGCTTCGCGTCGATCCTTCTTTGGTATGTTGCGTATGCGCTTCTTGGACGACGATGTGCGCTCAGCCACATTCGGTGTTTCGTGTTCTGGCCGCCCCTTCAAATCCGGCTCGATCTCTGGCCGCTGCTCCTTCACTTCCTGCTCGATCTCTTGACACCGCTTCGGTTCCTGCTCATCATTGTCCTCCTTATCTGCCGTCCTACTGCCATTTGGCGTCGACTCCTGGGCTGGGATCGGCTCCTTCTCCTCGGGCAGCTCCTCCTCCATCTCGTCGTCACACCACTCGGCCATCAGACTGCGCTGCAGTTCCAGGGAGCCAGCATTGTTGGTGATCGGAGGCGGTTTCGGCGGCTGTGGCTGCGGCGGCTCTTCCTGCTTCTGTTGCTGCGGCGGCTGTTGCTGCTGCTTCTCCTGCTGCGGCTGCTTCTGCATTACGATCGGTGGTGGACAGGCAGCTGTTGCCTGTCGTGATCGTTTGGAAGCCGGCGGCTCCTCCGGCACTGGCGCTGCGCCCTCTTCATCATCCTTTGCCACGGGGATAGCTGCAGCAATCGGAGGAGGCGACGGCGATGGTGTCTTGGGCGCACTAATCCTCGCCAGCGTCCGCTTGCGACGTCCTGTGCTCACCGGTGTCTCGGGCACTGCCGTCAAAGTCTTTCGCATGGAATTGCTACGCCTGCCGGCAGTCGACGACGACGCCGGCGTCCGCTCTTTAGGGGTAACGGCGGCGGGCACGGCCACAGTGCGACGTCGACCGACACTGCGTCTGGGCGTTGCCTGCACGCAAGGTGTTGGCGGCGGCAGATCCGGTGTCATGCCCTGCTGCAGGCGGCTCATGGAACGCGTTAGACGACGCGCCTTTGCCTGCGGCGCTGGCGGAGTTTTCGGTGGCGGCGTCTGTGGGGCGGGCATCGTGGCGCGCAGCTGGTTGGAACGATGGCTGCTGCGCGGATCGCGCGGATGTTGCTGATTGCTGCGACGCGGAGTCGCCGCCTGGGCAAGCTGCGCAGATGAGCAGCTGTTCCGAACGCTGCGACGACGAGGGGTGTGAATGGGGATCTGACTGCTGGTTGAGGAGCTTGTGCTGCTGGGATGAACCACCCTCTCGATGCTGGCCATGGTCTGCTGGGCAATACTGGCCACGCGCTGCTGCTCCTCGTCGGTCAGCGAGGCGTCCACCACGATGGAGACGTGGCGGGAGTGACAGCGTACAGAGTTGGGCAGGAAGTGGGTGCTGTCACCGCTTCGCCGCAGATCGCAGAAGGCGTTCGTGGTGTTGGCCCGACGGGCTGCCCGCGTGGTGGGGGTGCGATTGAGGCTCATGGTGGAGCTGTTGGTGGTGCTGTTGGCGGTGCTGTTACTGCTATAGCTGCTGCTGGACTCCATGTGGCCGCGCCGGTGGATGAGCAGCACGTCCATGCTGGTGGTGCGAAAATTGCACATGTGACAATCGTAGCTCTCGTCGCCGCGACGCTCGCGACTTCGCGACACCTTCGGAGTGCCAATGTCCATGATGCGGAAGGTGGACTCTGGCTGCTGGAACACCGAAAGCGGTAAATAAACGTGGAACTTAGGCCCAGTTCCAGGTAAGGGAGAAACTTACTCGATTCGTTGCCGGCGAGGAAACACCGCTGGAGCTGCGCGTGCTGCTGCTGTTGCGCAGACTGCTGCTGGTGCTGCTCGAGAGGAGCGCCTTGATCAGGCTGTCTGGCCGCGAGGAGGTCGAGGATCCGGCATGCAAGCTGGACAACTGGTGCTGGGTCCCCAGGGAACGGGCCTCGGCGATCGCCACATCCTCGTTGAATTTGTCGCCCATGTTGTTACCGTCGGACTTTTCTGAAAGCAGGAGCAGCAGAGAAAACAAATGGTAACAAACTGTTTATCAATTTCCCTGTTACATTAGAGCTGGGGAAACATCGACGTTAATATTATATCTTTAACTGCAAAAATAGCGATACTATCACTTAAAACAAAAATTCAAAACTGTCATTTTATATGGAACGATAGTATCGTGATAGTATCAATATTCCCCCAAGAAAATATCGAAATTCATCGATGTATTCCCAGCTCTAAGACACAAGCTTTACGTACAACATATATGTATATATATATATTTCATTAAACTGAATCAGAGTTAATTACACAAAGTATTACATATAGGATTCTAGGGAAAAAGATAGTGAGAGATGGGTTGCACACACACATGCATACATGTGCAAAGGATCTAATACGTAATCACGTTTATCCTCCCCCTATATAAAATCAAGAGGAATCATTGATGAAACCCCTACCCTATATTGTGTAATCACAATTTACTTTTGAAGTGAATCTTCTTGCGGCTTGGCTTGTTCAGGAGTAAATTCGTTGGCGATGAAACGCTAAAATGCGACAGGGAAAAGCAGAAGGGGTAATGAATGAATAAGAACTGGGAGAAAATAAGCGATAGTGTGCAGGGTGATAGACCCAGAGCAGGATTTTTTAGCTATGGAATGAGCTCGTTAAGATTTACTTTTGTAGCTTAGGTAAAAGATTAGGGGAAGCCCCTTAGCTCAGAGGAAATATTAGAAAACTAGTTAAAACTATTGTTAATTTTATTTTAAAGCTACTGTTAATTGTCCAAAATTGAATGTCATTTTTCTAGTTGAAGATGCTATCGTCAATTGTATCTTATCTCGTTAAGAGATGTGTTTTTCTTTGATCAATATATCTTTGATATAATATACGAGTATATTTAATATCTGTATATATGAAGATAATACTGCATTCTATAAAGAAAAGGTTCCCTTGCACTTAATACATAATATTGGTAAAAGGAGTCTAATCAGTGTCAAAAGGATACAAAATTGGTCAATCGTGAGGTAATAATGCTCAGAACGGCAAGGCAAGAAATCGAGTGGCAAAGAGCACATTTTAAAACAAATTGTACAATTTTATTGAGTACTATTTAATAAGAAGTAATATTTAATACCCACAAGTGTGTATAAATTATTCTAATACACAATTCTGGGTTATAATATAATGAGAACTAGAAGGGGAAAGCCAATAAACAACAATATTGTTGTAGAGTGGATACAAAACATGGTCGAAGCGTAAGTTCGAATTGTGCAATAGAGGAGAGCAAATATAGGGTCTAAATATTAAAACCTAGTTAAAAAACTCAAATTTGAAAAGGGGCCTTTAGAACATTTTACAAATTTACCACACAAGACACTTAGACGAATGACATTTGTTAGTAATTTTTAATTCCTACTTACTATACTTACTGGTGCCCAGTCTAATGAACTCATCCTTGAGGGCGCATTGAAAGGGATAAATCAGTTTGGCTGACTTGACTTGCTCGCTGTGGAAATCAAGTAGCATTTAGTATGTTTCGGAGGTATGCAACTTAAAAGATAGAAACTTACAAGGTTTTTTCGTTGAAGAATGCCACAACGGCAAACGGCGGCCGGTTGGCGTTGACGAAGCGAAAATCCTGCGAGGACGTTACCTCGCCGGGCCACCAGATCTCTGTATTGTGTATCTTTACCCAGACGAGGTCGCCATCCACATAATGCGACTGGTCGGGCTCCTCGTTGCGAAAGCGCGGCATTGTGCCGATTTAAAATGTGTCCCAGCTAGATGGCACCTAGTGCTCCTGTTCGCTGATGCAGCTGGTGGTGGTCGTCCTAGTCGACATGGGCGTGGACGCGGTTCGAAAAACTTCGTGCCAGCTGAAAGGCGAATTGAAAACGGAATGAGTGAGTGCTCCATGATAAGCAGGTGGTCCGGTCCTGTTGCCCCGGGCTCGAATCCAATTCGTTAAACTAGGGCACGCTCGTCCCGCTGTCAGTGGGTGTCCAGTTAACACGAGTTAACCGACCGTTTGACCACACATTTTAAATTCAATTCAGACCGCCTGCTGCCAAGCGATGCATTAGAAATATGAATCGATTTATCGACAAGCGACGACCAGTGTTTGGAATCTATTGTTGCAATAATTTTCACCAAATCAAAGGAGTTTCATAAATCCACATGAAAAATTGCACTTTCTTTATTTATTTATTTATGGATTAATCCCTAAATTAAACATAACTTTAATTAATTAAGTTCCTGCCTCAGCTTTGCCATATCGGATCCCCAACCGGATGCATTTAGAAGGGGAATTAAAGTGGCGAAAGGTCCTTGAGATAGGATCATGAGCGCCCCAATTAAATAATAAAGCACGTGCTTGTTGGGCTTAGGTGTTAGTGGGATAATTAGATCATTGAGGAATATTGTAACCAATTATAAAGCGACGATCCTTGAAAGAGGAAGTATGAAATAAGGAATACTGGCTCAGAAAAATTCATAAACTGAAATGCAAATTTCGGGAATTTCCCTTGAAGCCTCTCTATCCTATTGATACGCTAAGTGGCAAATGGATTCCATAAAAAGGACGCATATCACACCCTGCTGAAAATACTTCGAATCAAGAGTATAACAACATATTATATGTATGTTATTATTTCCTTATTTTAATAATTCCATTCTGAAACCTCTTGAGGCTTTCTTCTTCGTTCAGAACTCAATGACCACTAAATAATTAATTGTGGGGCATAAACTGCAGTAGCCTTAGCTTAGGTTGTGAAGTGATATCGTGTGGTTTTTCTACCTATATCCTGACAAATCAATACTCTTGATTATATAGGGTGCAGTGGTTTCAAAATAATCAAAAATGTGAGAAGGTACATAATACATGGACAGAACCAATGCTATAACCCTTATAATTTATATATGAAGATTGCAAGGATGCATCCCAACCACATTGATATACGCGTAAACATGATCAGCATCAGCAGACGAGTTGATCTAGACATGTCCATCTAGTGTCCCCCTTGCATATACATATTATATATATTCATTTATGTTATATTTTTGGCTAAATAAAAGAGAAGATAAAACATGTTTTGGTTGATATATATATATCGTTATTTATTTGATTGTTGATTAGTTTATAAGTAGTTTGTATGTCATATTACAATATTCGTCGCACATAGTATACAGACAGAGGTTAATGGGTACACGATTTGGTGCATCGGACAGATGATATACATATTTTGTGTTGGGTCATACAGCGTACACCGAGTTGGCAAATGGAATACGTGAGCTAATCCTCTCGCTTGGAAACATAAATTGCGCAAAACTGGTATTCAAATATATATATAGCGAGAGATGCATGGATAAAAAGACACATTTGGATGTACTGTGGATAGCATGAGATATATATATATATTCGTACAGTGCACGGGTACAGATTTTTCTTTGTTTTTTTTGGGGGGGTAAATAGCTACATATTATATGTCTACGGGTAAAAGAGTAAGTGTTACTTCTCATCATCATCATCATCGTCATCACATCCAACTAAGCTATATAGCTTGCTTTCTGGCAAGTGTTAAACAACACCACATACAATATTTGATTTGTAAATTTAAGTATACAGTTCGGCATCTGCTGAATCAATTCAGACATGTCCCCCTAGTAAATGTTATAAAATGTTTTTCGTTTTTGTTTTTCGTTAAAGTACATAATAAAACAGCTCAATAGATCAATCACAATTTCGTGTCGCAGCCCGAAACTTAAAGAAAAGAAAGACCTCGATTGGAGTTTGAGGCAATATTAAGTTAAGTTAAGTAGTGGTGGCCCCACAACACCTTTCCTCCGGTGGCAGGAGCAGAGTTGCCCAGCATCTCCACGCGTCCAAGTCCGTAAATGTTTCTGTTTTTCTTTTTTGTTTAGTTTATCTATTGGTTCGATTGGGATGCGATGGGTTGGGGAAGAGTTGAATTCGTTGGGGATCTGTGTGTGTGTGGTCGGGAGGCGGCTCAGAGGTGGAGAGGTTCCATGCTTAGAGTGTCTTGGATTTCGGGGTCGGATGATGGGGAGGCCGGCGACGCCGTCATTGATGCGCATGGGCGTCGACGCGCCCGCCATTGCCGTTGGTGGCCGTCGCCACATCGTCGCCCACAATGAGCACCTTGCCGACACCATCGGGCGCCACCAGCTCGCCGCTGAGTCCGTCCAGACCCGGCTCGCTAACATCGCCGGGTATCTTGGGCTTCGGGCGGTGCGTATCCACCGCATCGATGGGCAGCTTAATGTGCTCCACCTTGCAGCCGTAGGCGACGGGCGTCAGCTTGATAACCGTGTGCAGCGGCACGTACAGATACGGCAGCTCGTCGGCGGACTTGTCCAGGAAGTAGGCAAAGAGGCATCGCAGCACCGCTTGATGCGATACGACCAGGACATTTCCCTGTCGCTCCAGCTCCATGATGACCGGCTCCAGGCGGGCCACCAAATCCTCGTAGCTCTCGCCGCGCGGATAGCGGTACGCAAACTTGTTAACATCGCGCGCCTTAAACTCCTCGGGGAAACGCTCCTTAATCTGCTCGTAGGTCATCTCCTCACAGTGTCCGGCATCGATCTCGTTGAGGGCCTTCCAGCGCTCCTGCGGCGCCTTAACATCGGCCACCGTCTGGATGGCGCGCTTCATCCACGACGTCCAAACGCGCAGTCCGTCAATTTGTTGCTGGGCAATGAACGTGGACAGGGCATTGGCGTACTGATGGCCGCGAGCGCTCAGGTTCGAGTCGCCGCCAATGAGGCCGCTCAGGTTATGCTCGCTCTCGCCGTGACGCGTCAGGTAGATGGTGCGCGGCGTGATATGGATGTTCATCAGGTAGTAGACAATGCGGGACTCGACATGGCCCTCGTTGTTGTAGACGACCACCTTCTTGCCGGCATTGTAGACCTTCATGAAGCTGAGATGGGCCTCGGTGACCTCATCAATGGGCTGGTAACGCTCTTCATAGTGCTCGATCCGCTGCAGAAAATCGCGCACCACCAGCTCCGTGTTCATGTTGAGATAATCCGGTGAACTGACCTTCACCTCCAGGATGTTCTGCTCAATGATCATCGGATCGTCGCAAATGGACTCGACAAAGAACAGCCGGAAGCCGTGCTGCTTCACCACAATGTCGTGGATCAGCTGGCGGCGATCTCGCGTCGAATTGGTGGCATCGAAGACGGCAATGCTCCCCTGGCCGCTGAGCAACCACTCGCAGGAGTCGTGCAGGGCCTGATTGGCGCATCTATTGCGAATGGCCATCGCCTCCTCGTTGTCGGCGCGAAAGAATTCGTGCGACTTGTACGCGGTTGTTGCATGCCGCCTATACTCGCCCAGGTTGAAGACACGCGTAGCTATCCCAATCCAGTTGAGATAGCGAGCCAGCTTCTTCGAGATGAAGGTCTTGCCACGAGCGGGCAGTCCAACCATTGCAATCACATGCGGCGTCGTACAGTCGGCAATGGTGCGTTCGCCGCGAATGGGAAACGGTTTGGTCATCACCGTTTCCGAGGTGGGCGGCAGGAGCTTGCGCAGCTCCTCGGACATTACCGAGGGGCAAACGTGCAGCTCGTTCTCAATGGCCAGATCGGCGGTCTTCTTCAGTTGATTCAGCGAGGTGGTGCGCACGCGTAGCGACGGCGACGTGTTGTAGGGCATATCCATGATGCTGGTGGCGGTCACGGAGCGGGCTAGCTGCCGGGCAACGGCGGATGCGGATGCCGACGAGGATGAGGAGGTTGTGTAGGATGAGGCGGAGGAGTTGCTGCTGTTGCTGCTGCTGTTATGGCAGCAGGTGCAAAGGTCCGTGTACGAGGAGGATGGACGTGATGGAAAAAGGACGGCGGGCGCCTTTTTGGTAAGTATGAATGGCAATGGCAATGTTCCTACTTGATCCTCGTCGTTCTCGTCCTGTTTATTCTGGTTGGGATTGGTGTTGGGGTTCTGATTCTTATTTTTGGTGCTAGTATTGTTATTGTTACTGCTACCAGCTGAAGGATCTCCTGGCTGTTGTGGTTGCTGCTGCTGCTGCTGCTGCTGAAGATGAGCAGCTGCTCCTGGAGTTGCTGTTGCTGCTGCTGCTGATGTTTGTTGTTGTTGTGGCGTTGTTGTTGTGACGAAACATGAAATTAGTCGAGTATTTTTACATAAATGTGCTGTTGTCTTGGGTTTTATAGCTGAATGAGATGCGGAGGCGGTTGATGGAGATGGAGATGGTGGTGAATATGCAGATGAAGATGGAGCTGCTGGCAGATGCGTCCCAACAATCTTCGTCTTCTTATTCATAAATGGGTGGCGGGGGTAGCCGACACGTGTGATGAAGGTCAAGGCGAGAGGGGATCACAATAAAGGAGAATATTACCTATGGTATATCTATATCTATGTCTTAATCAGCCGAGTGTAGATACAAATATACATATATATAGATACTTATACACGAGTGACTGACTGACTGACTGTGTGCGCACCAATGGACGGATGGATGGCTAATATTTGACTTCTTTGCACTTGACGGTCAAACGAACAACAACGGAATAGAGGAATATAGGAATTGAGACAAATGAAAGTGAAACCGAAACACAACAACGTGCGTGCTGCGTGGGCGATGCTCTCTATGCGAGAGATCGACCGAGGCAGGCCTGGAGCCAGAGAGCGAGGGAGCGAGGTTGAGGAGAGGAGAGAGGAGAGAATAGAGACGAGACGCAGGCGAGGCAAGTAAATTAGCACAAAATAATAAACGAAAACAGAGCTGCAAACAGAAACGAAATGAAATCGGAACAAAGCTAGACAAAAACAGCTGATGACGATCGACGAATTCTATGTGTGTGCGTCTTTATCGATATCGATAGTTTTGCTGGATGACCACGACACTACTGCCGCTTGCGGTGTCTCTGCTTTGTTATGCTCTTCTTCGGCTGCGGGGTTGTCAGAGTTTCCAGGTAATCACATGCTGGTCAGGTCATAACGGTATGCCTGGAATCTCGATCTGCCTCTGTCTCTGTTGCTAATGTCTGCTCTGCAATAAAAGCGTAAAAGAGAAAGGAGGAGAACAGGGCAAAGCAGACACCAACAAACAAAATAAAACACGAATTTATGGGGCGCACATGGATTTTTGACTGCTAATTAGCGAGTGGAATATTTATGCGTCGAGTACCAGGTACTACTGAATGGGATTCGGTTATCGCCAGAAGCCACTACCAAGGGATCCGCTATGGAAATTTACCATTTTTCCAGATCAAGCACCGTAAACTATATGCGTAAAAATATGCCGCCTTATCACAAAACAAAACCAACAACGACAATAAACACACACACACACAGAGAGGAGGGCGAAGAAGGGACGACATACTGTATCTGCGACAAGTTCACGGTCGCTAGGCAGGCATACACAACCCATAAACAGCAACGGGCAACTGAATAGTTCCATGCTCATAAAAGCAGCAAGATTTGGTTGAAAACATGACAATTTTTAAACTAAAGCCAATATCTATAATTTTATTAATTATAATTATTGTAGTTTCGGTGGGAAAAATTGTAAATAAAATAATAAACAGTATTTACTTCTTCCTCATACACTCAGCATAAAAAAGTGTCAACAATTATCGCTTAGGAAGTGCCACATTTCGATACACAACAAGAATCCTATATCCTCGATGTGAATAGATGTTTCAGTAGGTGACAAATCGCAGTATACTCCAGATCTCACACTTCCCCCAACAAAAAGTTGTACATTTTCAACATTTGGTTTTTGCTATACTCGACTATTTGCCAAGATAACACATTTTTATATAGCAAAGTTTACCCAGATGCGTTTTTGCTGTAAACCAAGCCAGCCTCATCAGTGGGGATTTTGTTGCGATCGACCTCCTCACATTAGTGCCCATTTAAGCATCCGAGGTCCAGAACACACACTTGGGAATTTCTGGGCATCTCATTGCAAACATTTTCAGCTTGTGGTAATGTTGTATTTATGGCGAATTTTTAACAAGTGTTTCAGCCTGGAATTTTACCATTTATCACTTCTATATTTAAAACGTCAGATGAAACGTTAGAAATAATGCATTACTGGAGTGTTCAGATCATCAAATAGATTGAAACTTAAATCGCTATTGTGACTGTAGTATTTGTACAGTTTCAAAGCAAAAAAAAAATTCACTTTTCAAAAAAAGAATACTGGAATATTCATATATAGAATATAATGTACTTTTTATCACTCACAGTTCCCAATGATCTGGATTTAGAAATAAACTGATAGAGAACTGAAGAGAGGAAGAGGCTAGATCGACTCGCCTGTTTATGTAACTGTATGTTTTATCATATAAAGATATTAGTATTTATTTATAGCATAAAATTAAATTGAAGATTTTAAAAATATTAGCTAGTTTGCATTTTTCCTTTGCTAACACAAGACTATATGGAGGGAAATGCTGGATAGCTCTTAAAAAGGATAGAGAATACCATCTGAAGTTCTACGATGAAGCCTCATCGCTTTAACTTCGCCAAGGACCGATAGTCCTCAAAAGTATTGAAGCATTCTGCGAGTTCCCAAAGAAAAGGACTCTCCCTGTTGTGGGAACCGATTCCTAGCAAAACACAATACACTCGTGTTGCTTGAAAACAGCAAACTAAAAGCTCCATCTATACAGTTTTATCTTTATGATTAAGTTATGGAATCGATTATCCATACACTTCCCTTTATGACCCAAATAAAAACTAGTTTAGGTTAGTTCGGGCTATATGTACATAGAAGTGCGACTGTATGTACGGTTTATGGTCAGCAATAACTGGTGGTGTGCGGCGAGGCGAGTTTGGCGAATGGCAGGGTGAAAATTATTACCTGCAGGAACTGGGACTCGGCCTGATGGAAACTGGCAGCTCAACGGTGGAACTGGGACTGGGATTGGGTCTGGTATAGTCTGGAGCACAAGCGACCGGCGAGCAGAGCGAATAAAAAGGTGAAGCAGACACAGCGCTGAACGCTCAAATACTGAAAAAACTAGCGACGCTGTCTGAGAACACCGAACGTTGCCGGCAGAGCGTTTCGCGTTTTGCGTTTTGTGTTTGGCACTTGGAGAGCAGAGGCTTCAAAGGCAGCAGCGGCGTCGTTGTCGTCGTCGCCGTCGGTTTGCGTTAACGGCACGGAATGTAACTGTAACGGCGACGACGCCAACGACGGACTTTTGTGCCTCAATTCAGTTTCGGAAAAGGGAAGTGGGAATCGAATGTTTTCAAAACTGCGCAGCTACAGTCCAACTACTTCGGTGGAAGCTTCCCCGGCGCAAAGTCTCGACATGTCGAACTGGTTTCCTTTATTTTTTTGTTTTTTGTATTCTGTCAGCAGAGATTACTGAAAGCCATAATAAAAAGGCCATCCAGAACCAATTGTTAAAATAACAATTGTAGTGATAAGAAGTCTGTTACAAGCTGTTTTCTCAACCAATATATATATTTGAAATATATTGCACAAGTAATGTTGAAGCTTAAATAATATTTAAATATTAAAAACTCTTGAAATCTATCTATAATCGTTTATCTAAATATGAAGGGAACTCTTGAAATCTATCTATAATCGTTTATCTAAATATGAAAGTTAAGCTGGTAAATAAATTCAAGACGAAGCTAATTCAATGTTCTCTATATGGAAGCCGCACTGTGTATGTGAATTGGCAGCGACTTGTGGAAATCAAGCTGCGCTGTGACAGCGCGACAATTGCACAATAACACCAAGAGGCTGCTCCAGTGGTTCCTGGATCGCAATTGACATTCGAGGCTGTGAGGCAAAGTGCAGCCTCTCATAACTCAGGCCACCTCCTCGAAACCTCACGTGTTTTGTCCACAGAGTGAGCACAAATATGCAAATTGTCGGCAACCCAAGTGCATTGAACAAAAAAATATTAAAAAAAAGGCACTAAATACCAAAACAGTAAACAGTCCGGAGGGGGGAATAGTGCACTTGCTCTATCAATATTGGCCGCAGATTAATCGTGCACACGTGCGTCATCATCGGCTGATAGAGGCAATCACCGATCCGATCGCAGCAGCACCACATATCACCATACACAACTGGTCCATTTGGCTCGTCCAAGGTCGAGAGCCGGAAAATCAAACGAACTGCTTGGTCAGGCAGCCGGGTTGGAGATGATCACGCACACGAGACGTGCTCCCGCCACCGGGAGCACCTGGATCGGCGATCTGTGATCTGCTACGTATGTACATATGTATGTATATCATCCCCCTCCGATCTTTAATCTCTTCCTTATCAGCGTATTCGCTGGGAATCCGAGGCATCAGACCTGTTCCCGTTCCCGCATTCAATTCCAATCCGCTTCGACTGATTTGCGCCTAACGCGGACCACATATTATTCTAATTCTTTACTTTATGCTGTTGTCATGACAATTAACTGGATAAATATTAACTATTAACTACTAATATTGATATGACTATAATATTCAAGGAATGTTAATTTGTAACGCTGGGCCAAGGGATAGTGTTAATTACAAAATGACAAATAAATAAACCATCAAGTTAGTTTGTCTAAACGTTAATCTTAACCTTATTATCTTATTATCTTAACCTTATTATAACAAATCTATTGAATTCATCTATGATATATTTTCATGAAAATCTACTCTTATAAAGTTTATTAATTATTTGAAATGGCTTTCCACGGATACACAGTAACTAATAGCACAAGAATATACAATTCTAATAATCCATGCAACAGATGTTGCTGCTTTCGTCCACTTGAGGTGAGTTTGGGGCAGATTAGGATTAATAACGCATTGGCCGTCATATATTTTGTTAGTTTCATAAATAAATTGAAATGAATTTCCCCAATAGCAAAACACGTTTATAAATATACTTGGTCGGACGATTAACGATTAACTGCCAGTGCGATTAACGGGATACACCGTGTTATTAAAAGATAATGCAGGGCGGCTGGCTATGTGCTTATTAATCTCCTTGGTGCTTGGGCTATCTCTTGTGATTTCCAGATAAGTTAGGCCATACTCTCAGCTTTAAATGAAACTTTCCTTTTTATATTCTTGTTTTTGTTTGCTACTCTCAAGCACCACAAATAAATTTGTTAAAAATAAATCTAATCTGAATAAAATTCAAATCTCTAAGATACGAGGGTAAAATGTAAGGTTAAAGGTTAAATGTAAGGTTTATACAAGAGAATATTGGTTATATACTTTTGGTTGCTTTGTAAAGCTGCCGGCAATTATTAATTAGGAGCTGTCTATTGAATAGAAGCTCTTTCCGTTGTTTTTTTTTGGAGCCGTCAGCTCACCCTCGGCGATCCATGAAACAATCCAAAAACAATACTAATAAAAAAGGACGTCGAAGAGATGGCAACAATGTCCCGAAGCCGCGATCTCGAGATTGCAACAACAAAGCCTGAGTTTTGAGAAAACAACATCAAAGGAACACTAACTACAGCTACAGCTATGTTGCCATCATTTCAGGACTCCCCCCTTTATATCGAATGATCTCATGAGGCCCTTAAAGCAAAATCCCCCAACGGCGGGACATCTAGCTGTGAATAATACGATGAATTCATTGCAGATAATTAAATGCTTGAGTTCCGCCCTACAAGTGAGTACACATGAGTGTATTCTGCTCACCGCAAACGTTTGTACAAGTTCAGTGTCACAGGCTGTGACTCACTAGACCTAATCGGTGCGTGATCGACGCAAATCAAGCCAATTGGGGCCTGCAAAAATGAGCAAGAATCCGCGTACCATCATCTTTGTGGACGGGCAGTGGGCAGTGGGCAATGGGAGCATGTGGTACAATCTCAGGCCGACTGACTGATAATCGCTTTACTGTCGCACTATCAAGCACTGGCGCACTGACAGCGACACATCCAGGACAACCGAAAATAATGCCAATAACAACATTGTCGTCGTCGTCGTTGCGTAGGCAGCAAGCAATAAGCAGCGTAATTATCGTTGACATGAATGGCCGACGACGGCCGGACCCAACCTGATAAGACACATTGGCCGCTCGGAGAGGAACGGAGGGGAACAGCTGCTGCTGCTGCAGAAGGGAACCTACATCGGTCCGAGTTCGAGTTCCATTCGACGAATAATAGCAAATGTTATTGGGTGTCCCAACACCAAAGACCTTATCACCGACGCCATCGATCACTGCCCAATATCCAAACAGAGAGCAGGGACCGCCGCCTCGTGCACCTCTTTATTGCTATTCCAGGTGATATCTTTATGATATGCGTATGGCCTGGGACAAGTGTGCATGCGAGGTGCGAGTGATGATGATGATAATGCTGATGATGATGCTGTGTGGGCTCTTATACGCGAACTTTCCTTCGGTTCGTTAAAAGAAATCACGGTTGCTATTCCGTTCGATACGATTGAGAGTGAGTCAGGTCGCATTGAGTCACTCTACAGACCCATATAGCCTCCGATTTTGCTTTTATGGGACCAGTCGTCGTCACTCAAACTTTTCTAATGACTCTTTTCTGTGTCTTTTCACCGAAGTGCTTACGGTTTATTGGTCATTATTCGGAGGATTTTGACGAGTGGCGCACAATGTTTTTTTGTTTTTTTTTTTTTACTTAACAGCGACGTCACGAATATCTCTTTCGGTTCGTTTTACATCTGTTGTGATCTGTCAAAGAGGTTTGCCAAAATATATACAATATATCCACACCAAAAGAAGAAAACACTTGAATCCAAGAGATCTGCATCATATAGTATTTGGCTCATAGAAAGCTAAAAGTGCTCAGTACCTTGTTTATTTGAAACATGAGCTCTTTTTTTAGCCTGGTACCTATTAAGGTTAATTGCTTATTATTTGGCTTGAATACTCTCGAAATCGTAAATCGCGTAAATCGAACATCTGCGGGATATTTAATATTTGTTATACAAATAATGGAGACTTACGCTGACTAGCACTGATTGCGGCACCGAGGAATGAGTAAACATAGTTGTTTTTAGTGCTAGGCAACATTAGTTATTGCTGGGGGATGGGCTTTGAATCGATTTCAATCCAGATCGGACTGGAGAAGCAACCAGTGCATCGCACTGAGTCATTCTAGCTACGATTTGATCCATAAATAAGTGCCATTACAGGCTTAGGATGGGCCCAGCCCAGAATATCGATCAGGCCACCTGATCAAGGGGCCCGGGCCACGCCCCGACCCACCACCACACACACACACAATGTAATTGCGACTTGCGACTTGTGCGAAACGGTCTAATGGCACTCGTGATCGCCCAGCGTATGTTTGCTGTGTGCGAGTAGTCTGCTTTTTTTGTACTGTGTAGTAGGGTGGCTCGCCCTGTTGGCCAAAACAATAAAGGTGGGTAATAAATTGCGACTTGTGTTTAAATATTAATCAGTTATTCAATTAAATACCTATGTTCGATATTAACAGTCTCACAAATGTTTCTGTCTATGTTTTAAAGAAAGTAATGAAATGTCTGGTGTGTGCTGGTTTTTAATGGTATCAAATATTAAGGAATTTCAAGGTTTAAAGGTTGCGTTATGAAGGAGTTGGCTAAAGGGATTTTTGTGTAAGATCATTTTGTATTCAAAGTAGTTATTTTGCGATTTTTGAAAATTTGAATTCCAACCACCCTATTACAAATTTATTTTATTGAAAAACCGACCCAAGATAAGCCCACTTTCGGTTTCAATGCCGTGTGCAGAGCAGAGGCGCTTAAAAGGGCTCAAGTCTTAAGCACCCGAGCTTTCTAGCTGGGCGAATGGGGAATCTATCTTGGTGTATTCTATGGAAGTGTGCCGAAAACTGCGACGACTTTCACCCTGACAACAAACAAAATAAAGCCGAAGAATCGCATCAGCAGCAGCAGCAGCAGCAGCAAGTGAGGTGGCAGAAAGTTTTTAATCGTAGACATAGACCGATTACAGTTTCGATTTACGAGGGCGCTAGGTATCCCAAAACAAACGGAATTATAAACAACAGCGTGCGGGGGAGGGGTGTTCGGATACCCCAAGGCCACAAACTAGTGCTGGGATATGGGCTGGGGCGGGGGGTGGAAGAGGACCCAGTCAGGTGATACGGAACAAAAAGTGACAACAACATTTTGTGTGCTCACCATTTTTCCGGTTCACAAAGGAAAATAACGAAAAATTAAGGCAGACAAGCTAGAAAAACTAGCAACGACTGGCGGCTGGCTGGTGGCTAGTCGCAAGGCGGAAAGGAAATTCACAAAAATAGCAGAGATGCCAAAGCAGAATATATTTGAAAACGAAAACAAAGCGGTGCAAATACACACACAATCACACACACACACATACAAAAATAAAGATGATGGGAATGTGATGGCAATGACGAGATGACGATGACAGGAAGAGAGTGAGAGCGCCGGCGACGGCAATGCTGCATAATAAATCTCAAAGCCAAAGCGAAGGAGACAGGACACAGGAGAGAGTGTGGGAGAGAGAACAGCGAGTTGACTGGACCTTAGAATAACGGTAAGCCAACACTCGCGCAAGTGCAACGGCACAACAAGCAGTGGCGTAGAAAGGCCTTTAATCTGTACTAAACCTCTCTTAAAAATTTCTTTGTCAAATTTCTCCCCCTCTGTCTACGCCACTGACCACTTAATCGAGGGCCATTCTCAAGTGTGTTAATAAGCCAAAAAAAAGGGGGGGACATACGGGGAAAAATGTCATTAAACCTACATAAAAGCTAAACACGCGATACCAGGTCAGCACAATTTTGAGACTGCTGCAGCAGCATTGGGTGAAATGGAGGCGGGTTTCGGATACGAATCTGTACTATATAATACGTACACAGCAGCACGGCGGCGTTGGCAGACGGAGCATCCGGCGGATCCTGGCTGGCATTTCGGCTGGGTGTCGGGTTCGAGGAGATGCCGTAGCGCGGCGACGTTTCACAGCACTGGGCCATGTCGCCCCGGAATGCAAGCAGTTGTGGTGCAGCCAGCAAGCAGTGCGTTCCCGCCCCAAAAGTTACAATAAAGAAAACGGCAACAACTGGACAGGATCACGCGAAAAACACAACAAAAACAACGCAAAGTAACACAAAAAAAATCACAGAGATGGTGGCGCGCAATGGAACGCTAATTTGCTGTTTTTGTACGCAATAAACACAGCGCGCGCTTGATGGTTCTGGTTCTGGTTCGAATTCCGATTCGAAGAAAACAAAAACGAATGCGAATGAAGCGAGCAGCGAGGGAAGTGCGAATTCGCCGAGCCGCAGGTCGTTTAGTTCCGCACACGTCGCTCGACAAAATCGGAATGAGCAGTGAGCAAGAAAGCAGAAAGCAAAGCAGGCAAGAGCTGAGAAAAAAAACATACAACGGCACGCGAGCGATCCGATCGCCGAGCAGTAATCGGTAAGCGCTATCGTTTCTCTATGCAAGGGATTACGAGCGGGTAAGGCGATGGGAGAGGCAGAGGCAGAGTAGCGGTAAATATTGCAACAGCTTCGGTTGAAGCAATAGCACAGCTTTACTTGGAACTCCCTAACACTAGCACTGCTCTACACTTATCCTTTCCATATATGTATATGTATTACTTGTATTATTACTGCTTTAGTTCAGCCCCTGAAATAATGGCAATATCACTGCTACACTTTCCTTGCATATATGTACATATGTATGTATATTGCCAAACATTAGTTGGTTAACATTGTTATTTTCTTAATCCGGAGCCTTAATTCCAGCTTTTGGTCTTGTTTCCGGGAGTCTAGACTAAGTTTTCTTTGCTTTTGTTCTATGCGAGTGACCGGTGCTGTGTGAACACTGGGAGAGTAATAAAAAGGGTTTTAGGGGGTCTTGGAACCCGCGAAAAAGCCCCATCGCACCGCAGATTACGATATGCGCACGCCTTTGCTCTGTATGCGAGCAAGAATTGCGAATGGTAGGAACAACAAATTATTCTAATTGAATTAGCACATGTGGCGATAGCCAACGAAAGGGTTAGCTTGCATCGCAATTTCTATTTAATTTTGTTTAAACGCTTCTTTCCATCAAAAAGTTGAAGATTTGCATACAAACACGAGGAAAATGCAAAACTCTAAAATAAGTAAATTCTACATATTATCTTATTTTAATCGAAACATTTGTATGCGATAAGTACTAACAGTAAGCGCTCGATACAGTGAACTGAAATATACAATAATTGTTACAAACAAAAATTATTCATTATTGTATCTTTTACTTTACTATGTGATATTACTCCTGTCAATCAACGTATAATATTATAAATATATGAAATAATATATATACATATTAAGTCGGTTCTTCATGGGGAAGTTCTCCTGTAGTAGACGGACTAATAAAAAGTGCAAACAAATCGACAGAGACAGTGTAACAAGTGTAAAAATGCGGCCATATCTGGTCAGCAGCAGATGTGAACGGAAGACAGGTGGACGGCAGCAGGCTGCTGCTGCGCAAGGCATTTCCAGAGGTGATCACGTGTTGCGCTTTCCTTTTACTTACCATTGCGCAGATCCGATCCCCCTGCATCGTATCATGTGCACTTACACACGAATCATTGCGATTATAAATAAACCCGCCGAGCGCTATCATACACTCAACTCGAAGAGCGCGGCGGGAACTTGAGGACAAAAGGAGGGAACGTCCGATAACAACAGCAACAGACAAGATAATAACAACAAGTGAGAATGCTGCAGCGGAATGGGTCGACAATATGATACCCGGTAACAACTCATCAATTTATGAAACACACGAGACATAAGCATATAAACCATTAAACATAAATATAGAAGCCTAGTCTAGACGACCTGCAAAAAAACCTACTTGAATATCGATTTATTCTATATTTTTGGTTGTGCAATGTAATCGATTCCTATTTTATGAAATCGATGCATCGGCCAGTCTGGTCCCCTTTCCGGGATCCATCGCCACAAACCGCCAACCAACCTTAAAAACTTACAATTTTAACAAACTGCTGTTATCATTGTCTTCTTCCAAAAATACTAATTTTTCGGCTTATCTAACTTTTTTAAGTAAATTAAAAAATAATATTGTTTCGATTAAATCTATTTTTTCGGAATCATATCGAAAAGAATCGATTCACAAAGAGAATAATCTTTTGCAACTTTTAAGTGTAGGAATAATTCAATTCCAAGCAAGCGGTGGTGACAAGTATTCAGTTTTCAAATATTGTTTTTAAATGCAATGTAATGTTTCACAAAAAGTGAAAAATCAAATATAATTTTTATTCAAAATATTTTAGATCTCAAAAAAATTTGCTAAATATAGCTAGGAAATTTATATAAATAATATGAAAAGTAGACTACACACAAACAATATCAACGGCTGACAAAACAGATTCGAGGTTTTAGTATTTGCATACATATATTAATGGAAAACATCGTCAAGGCCATCATCCTCTTTTTGGCATTTAAATAATCAAATTTAAATATTTTTGTTAAGAGAACCAACAATTTGAGAAATGGATCCTGGGTACAAAAGTATCATTTATATGGACTGAGTTGAGGTTACGATCGTTACAATCATAGAATAGAATATATAAAATGTAAACTTTTAAAAAACATATTATGTCTTCAGGTTTCTATTTAGAAATAGTTTAGAAGGAATGGTAGACAAGTAGGATTCGGTACTGCTTACTGTTGCTTTCGTTCCCTTTGCTCATTTATGTTTTATTAATTAAAGAAGCCAATTGCAGTTGTGAGGCCTCCGAAGCCCAAGTTGACGTGTCCCAGTATAATGGATTTCCGATTCGGTACGCGCTTTAAGCAACTGGCTTTGACCATACATATTATTATTTTAAAAACAATAATTATAATATAAAATACAATATATATATATTATATTTTTAGAAAACATTTTAGAGATACACGCTTTTTGAAAAGTTTAGTATAATAATGCATATTTTTTTGTGTGGTTACCAAAACAAATTAACCTCAGATGACAAACATTTTATCCAAAACGCGATAAGCCATAATGTCCACCTATCGTATAGGTAAAATCGATAGACAAGTACTCATAGATCTCTGGCAACCCTATTACGAACGATGTACACAAAACAAAGACTGAAAAAGCTCTCGCAGCAGCGCAAATCACTGCGCGGCAAAATGCAACACTGTTAAAGCTGCGCAGAGCAATGGCGGCCTCCGTTGCCATGGATTCTAGTGTATGTGCACATCTGCATGCGTGTGCGAGTATCGCACGCTGTAAATGTGTGTCAGCTCCATCACACCGGCCAGCTGGCTGTCCGTGTGCGAGAGAGAACGAGAGTACTGACAAATATGATGAAAGGAAAAACGAGACACGGCCAAAAAGCACAGAAAACAATTGCGTAAATGTATTCCTTCATTCAGAAACCCTCGAACATTTTAATTGTCTTTCGTCGATCACATACCGAATAAGAAGCCAAAAGTACACACGGCGATCTTCGTCTGCGAAAGCACAACACAAAACAAACCGATAACAATAAGTGCACTCGCCGAACAGAACACAGAAGGTGGAATAAAGCAAAGTAAAAACAAAAATAAAGAGCGCAAGCCCGAGCGACGACACGCTACTGGTATTAGTGTCCCTCCTCTCTACGGCTGTGAGTGTGGCTGAGTTTATATTGGATAGTGTGTGCTTGTATGAGTGAGTCGGAATGCGCGTGTCATAGAAAGTATTGGGAGAGGGAACGGGAGAGGGAGCGGGAGCAGGAAAGGGAACGAAACAGAACGCTTTGAAATGCAACTTTTCCCTACCTGCAGATTTTCACTCCTCACGCACGGTCACCACTTGATTGCGCGAATACTGCCCTCTCGCTCGCGCTAGCTGCACCGTTGCGGCGGTGGGGGAAAAAGAGGGTCTCGGGAACGCTTTTCTTTTGCCCAAATGTGGCGATTCACGTTTCCACTGGTCCTGGTTGCCACAGCCTATTCACCGCGTATTCTGCGCCTCAATTTGTTCGCTCCCTTTGCTTCTTTGCCTTCTTTTTCCCTCGGTTCTTCTGTTTTTCCGTTGTGCTTCTGTTTGGGGGTTGGCCAACACTTTTTTAGCGAATGTCGTGTTTCTGGTGAGAACACAGACTCGACCCGACGCGACTCGACGGCGGTGGCAACACAGCAGCGGCAGGAGATACACTAGCAGGGCTGCCGCAAAAAATTTAACACTTTTCACACACATACACTTTATTCGCTGCTTCACTTTTCACAAATGTCACTTTTCTTTTCGCTTAACTCACACGCACACTCTCATGTCACTTGACATTCTGCGGAATTGGCTCTAAACGTCTGGATGTTGCTGTACTGTTAGCGGTTAACAGCGCTGCAGAAGTCGAAGTTAAACGATGACGATACACGCACACACAGAAGACGAGAGTGTGTACTTACATAAAAACATACATACATATGTAACCAGTCGAGAAAACTTAACTTAGCTTAACCATTGCAGCCCCAAACTTACCGCTTCGCCTGTGCAGCAACTGGCAGTCATGCTGCTAAATATGATGCTGCTCTTGTTCTTGCTACTTTATTGTTGTTGTTCGTTCACTGGTGCTCCTCTTGTTACCACTTGCTCGCTCGCACACACAAACACGAACGGCCAAAACTCTCCTTCAACAACAAAAAAATAAGAAAACGCAGCGCGCTACACACAACAAATGCCCGTTCGTTCGTATGTGTGTGACTGTTGTGATATTAGTAATTTAAATTCACATACACATATGCATGAGCGAGCGAATCGAGAAAACGTATCCGAATATATATACAACTACTGCTAGCTATATATACTTTTGATTTTTATGAGCGCGCTTCGCTCCGCCAGAATTGCATTAAGATGACGGACACGCGCACACGGGCGGGGGATGCACTTGGTCGGGAGCTACTGTCCTAGTCTCCGTCCCTGTCCCTCCTTTGCGCACTGCCCGCTGCAGTCGACCCCTTGCGGCCGCCTCCGCAATTTCAATTGGAAACCGAGCGCGGACGCAGGCGAAAATAGCGAGAAAAACTGATACTGACGGCAACGGGATATCTCAAGCCACAGACAATTAAAATAACGTTTTATTCCACGAAATTTTCACACATTTTCCGAGTTTGGACGGGTTATATGTAACGATAAATACAAAAAAAAATTACCCGCAGACGAATTAGAAAGACAAAATTCTATTAGAGGTAGAGCTGTCAAAACATCGATGTCACTATCGACTGGTCGCATTATCGATGGCTTTGAGGCTATCGCGATATGGATAACTTTTGATTAAGCTCCAAACTTGAAACTTTTTAGTGCAAATATTTTTTTATTAAACCCAAATGTATGGATAAATTATTTTATATTTAAACTATTTTGCTTACAGAAGTATCCCTAATTCTTATCTATTTTTTAAAATACTATCATCAATATTTGAAGTCACCACTGAGCGATACTATAGTATCGATATATTGTATTGAAAAAAAAGACATAACTTTCGATGTTTTGACAGAGAACCTCAGTGTGACCACCTGTCGGACGTTCAAACAATCCCAACTTTGTTCAGTTCATGAAAAAAGGGCTGAAAAAGTTCGGGGAGAAAATACCTGAAATAACTAAAAATGAGTATCGTTAATGAAACTCACATACATTGGTAAAATACATTTCATTTTCATTATCAAATACCATGATTCGATATTCGCATTAATAGCTACCTTTATATATCGAACCAGTCACTGGTTCCGTTTCGGTTTCGGAACCAGGTCGCCGGTCCAGCTAGCACGTCACTGGTTTCCCGTTTGTTGTTGTTTCAATTCGCCAGGCTAAATCATGGTCTGAATGCTTTTTCGGGTGCCAGGAGCGTGGCAGGAACTAACCGCCGTTTGTCTTTCCATTCCCAGAGTGCGCTGTTTAACTTCCAGAGCCTTCTGTCGGTCATCCTCCTGCTGATCTGCACCTGCGCCTACCTCCGCTCGCTCTTCCCCAGCATTATTGATCGCAACAAGACCGGGTAGGTGATCCCCAGCCGTTCCTTCCATTCTGTGTCTCCCTGTATTTGCGGCCAACAAATGCTAAGTATTTCCTATTTCTGTTTTCTGCTTGCAGGATGTTGGGAACGTTTTGGAAGCTGGCGAGAATTGGGGAGCGCAAGTCACCCTGGGTGGGGGCCGCCTGTGTGGTCATGGCCTTCACCGTTCTCTTCTGGAGCTGAATGACCACAGGCTGTGCTCCAGGTGTAGAGTTAACCCGATTCCAATTCCAGGTCCCGCGAAATGTAAGGGATTGTAAATATACGCTGCGTTTTCAAGCACTGGCGATGGCATCTGCGTCGTCTTTTGCAACACTATTTTGTGTTTTGTTTCGGTTGCTTTCTCAGTTGCATTTGTTTTGTTGATCTTTCCGTGGTAAACTAATGCCTTTGGATGCAGACACTGTGGCTGCAGATCGGCACGAGCTGCGCCTCTTCGTGGCCACCAGCCGGAGCCGTCTGCATGCCCTCCTGCAGCAGTTGCAGTGGAGCGAGGCTGATGTAAAAGTGGCAAGTCTTTTGAGCAGACGAGGGAGAAAGCAAGGTGCTAAAACTTGTCTTGCTTGCGATTCCACAGGACCACCGTTCCTCCGAAAAGGAGGCGTCTGTGGCGGCCGATGAGTTGCCAGTCTCCTGCTGCCACAATCCCGCTTTTAGCGTCCAACTGGACGAAGCGACACTGCAGCAAATTTTGGGCACGAACGCAGGCCAGGCCAGTGCAAGCCAGCGCCTACAGCTCTATGAGCATGTGCTAAAGCGGACCGCAAGGCATCCGGTATTCGCGGACGACACCGTCGCCTTTGCCGAGTGGGTGGGCGTCGCCAAGCGGGATCAGCAGAAGCGTCGCCGTCACCGCAAGAGCAAGCCCACGCTCAACGAGGAGCTGCGCCAGCTGCTCGAGCTGCAGATGGAGGCGCTGCAGAGACAGCGAGCAGAAGCTGCAGCGCGGGAGCTGGAAGCTCTTCGCAACCAGAAGAGGAGGCGCAGTCGCAGTCGCAGCCATGAGAGACAGAGACACAGGCGGCCGGAGAAGAGAGAGCGGGAAAGGGAAAGGGAACGGGAACGGTACAGGCAGCACCACAGGAAGCATCGCTCTCGATCCCGCTCCCGCTCCTCACACCGCAGAAAGGACCACAGGCACCATCGGTCTAGGGATCGTCATTAAAACCAGGTCGCTCCAGATCAAATTCCTCCGCTTCCGGTCGGTTTATTCGGTATTTTTGGTTATGAACAAAGAGAAGAAAAAAAAATATAGTGCTTGCCTATGCGAATCCTTGCCAGCGGCTGCCCATTTACTTGGTGGAGACACGCGTGCGCTTGTTCCATGCAAAGTTAATACCGTAGTTCTTGACTCGCTCCTTCTTGGGCTTATCCGCGCCATCGACATACCAGCGCCAGCCGTTGCGCTCGCAGAAGGTGATGGCCTCCTCCTCGCTGCCGAATTGCACGTTCATGTTGGACAGTGGATCGCCGCTGCAATATAGAATCGGAGTCAAATCTCTGGCTTGACTTTGCCACACTCCAGAGCTCTCTACTTACGTGGAAGCCCAGCCCATGAGTGGGTTCTCCCAGCGCTCGCGGTTGTCGAACTCAATCTGCCAGGTGTTGACGTTGTCTGTGCCGCTCTGCATGGCATTCTTGGGTGGGATGTGGATGCGTACGCGCCGCTCCTTCAGATGCTCGTCGGGCACGCCGGTGATCGGGCCGAGATTGACGGCCGTTGGAACGGTGATCTTGCCACTGAGCTTGTTGCGCTGCTTCAGCTCCTCGGGCAGGGCCAGGGCCAGCTTGGGGTCCAGTGGCCCGGTATCGGTCGATGCCCAGCGGGCGGCCACAGCGAGCTTGTTGGCCTGATACCTGCCAATAGAAGCGGGTAATTGGAGACACACAGAGGTCGGGGCGGGGATCAGTTACTTACAGTTGCAGCGGGGCACTGCTCCTGCACATCACTTGGCGGATGAGCGACATTGCGCTGTCGGATAATTCTCAATTCGAATTACGTAAAATTTGGAACACAAAAGCGTTCGCAACTTTTTGTTGTTGTGAAAACAGCTGCTGCGACTGAATCAATGTGGCCAGGCCAGGAGAGCGGGTGCTTTGTTTTGATTTATGACTTAAAAATACTTTCATTCGGTATTTTTACTTTTAGTCGCCTTAGGGTACTAAAAAAAAGGACAGTTCATTTCATAAGTCTAAAAATGACCATAAACATGTATTTTAATTTGTATATTTCAAGAACTTGTTTGGTTTCCAAGATATTCTTGCTAATAGTCCCCAAATTGTAGGCAATAAATTTGTCGCTCTGTTCAGATGCAATATTTTGTAGTCTACTTTTAAGCAGATTTAAAATGGATTTCAATTGGGATTTCGCCGCATATATATATATGTATATGTGTATCATATGGCAGATCGCAATTGCCGCATGGTATTTCTAAGAAGTGCAGTGGTATTTTCTGATAACATTCCGCGAACGCCCGATTGGTATATTTAAACGGGCAGGTCACGTTCACACTAGCTGACATCTCTACAAATTGAAATTTTCGTTGATCAAGGACGAGTCGTGCTTAAAACAGGAATCAGAGTTTGCAGCCAGAGAGCCAAAGCCAGGATCCAGAGCCAGTGACCATGGGTGTACCAAAGTTTTTTCGCTATATCAGCGAGCGATATCCATGCCTCAGCGAATTGGCGCGCGAGCACAGCGTAAGTGAATGAAATATAATGGATGATCGTCGGTGGTTATCACCTTTTTGGTTTCGTATTCGTTTACGGTTTCGTTTCTTCGTTTTCTCCGTTATTTTCGCTAGATGCCCGAGTTCGACAACCTGTACTTGGACGTGAACGGTATCGTGCACAATTGTTCGCATCCGGACGATAACAACATCCACTTTCACTTGGAGGAGGCGCAGATATTCCAGGAGATCTTCAACTACGTGGACAAGCTCTTCTACCTGATCAAGCCGCAGCGCCTCTTTTTTCTGGCCGTCGACGGTGTGGCGCCCCGCGCCAAGATGAATCAGCAGCGCAGCCGTCGCTTTCGAACGGCCCGCGAGGCCGAGCAGCTGGAGGGGAAGGCGGCGATGCGCGGCGAGCGTCGGGAACACGAGCGATTCGACAGCAACTGCATCACGCCCGGCACGGAGTTCATGGAACGTCTGCAGACTGGATTGCGGGCCTTTCTCAAAACCAAAATCTCCACGGATCCGCTGTGGCAGCATTGCAGGGTCATCCTTAGCGGCCAGGAGACGCCCGGCGAGGGCGAGCACAAGATCATGGACTACATACGGTACATGAAGGCCCAGCCGGATTTCGATCCGAATACCCGCCACTGCCTGTACGGCCTGGACGCTGATCTGATCATCCTAGGCCTCTGCACCCACGAACTGCACTTTGTGGTGCTGCGCGAGGAGGTGAAGTTCGGCCGGAATGTGAAGCGCGCCTCCGTTGAGGAGACACGCTTCTTCCTCTTCCACCTGGGCCTGCTGCGCGAGTATCTGGAGCTGGAGTTCGATGCATTGAGCACACCCGAGAAGAAGCTCGACGTGGCGCAGCTCATCGACGACTGGGTGCTGATGGGCTTTATGGTCGGCAACGATTTCATTCCCCACCTGCCCTGTCTGCACATCTCGTCGAATGCCCTGCCGCTGCTCTATCGCACCTATATAGAGATCTATCCGGAGCTAGGTGGCAACATCAACGAGCATGGCAAGCTTAATTTGCGCCGCCTGCAGATCTTTCTCACGGCCCTCACCGACGTCGAGTTGGAGCAGTTCAAGGAGCATGCCGACGACCTCAAGTACATGAACGCCAAAACGGAGGCCTTCGACGTGGACGTGGATGAGATAAGGGCCAACGAGAACCTGGACTCGGACCTGGCCGCTCTGATTAACAACAGCCACAAGGTAAGTGTGAATCCCCCTTCTCCCTATATGTATATAATTGGAGGCTTTTTTCCCCTTCCCGGCAGCTGTATGAGGACAGCGAGGAGGATTGGAGCGACGAGGACGCCGGGCTGATGCACGAGTTCCAGAACTATAAGCGCAACTATTATCGCAACAAGTTCAAGGACGAGCGGGGCCAGGAGCAGCTGATTGAGGAGCTGGGCCACCACTATGTGAATGCCCTGCAGTGGGTGCTGGAATACTACTATCGCGGTGTCCAGTCCTGGGACTGGTACTACCCTTTCCACTATGCCCCTTTTATTAGCGACTTGAAGAACATTGAAAAGGTCCGCATAAGCTATCAGATGGGCACTCCCTTCCTACCCTTCCAGCAGGTGAGAACGTTAACCGCCACTCCTGACATTCTCCCTACTGATCCCTCTCTGTTTTTCTACCAGCTCTTGGCTGTCTTGCCGGCGGCTAGCTGCAAGCTTTTGCCGACCGCCTATCACGACCTCATGCTGCTGGCCAACAGCCCCCTGGCCGAGTTCTATCCACCGGACTTCGACACCGATCTCAATGGCAAGAAGCACGACTGGGAGGCGGTGGTGCTTATACCCTTCATCAACGAGCAACGCCTGCTCGATGCCATGCGCCCCTGTGAGATAAAGCTAACCGAGGCGGAGCGTGATCGCAACAAGCACGGTCCCATGTACCAGTACGATTATATAGCCGAGTCGCAAGGTCCCATGCCGGCCAGTCCGCCTTTAAAGGCTCTGCAGCATGTGTTCAGCACGGAGGTAGCCCGATGGTCGCGCGAAATTCTCCTCGATCTGCCGCACAGCGTCTGCGTTGAGCTGCCGAATACGGCGCGTCATGTCTTCTTTCCGGGCTTCCCCACCATGCAGCACCTGCCGTTCGATGTGAGTGTTGGTGCCCAGCACCAGCAAGGAGACAATCTTATTCACACACTTCTTTCTCACTTCATTTACCCACAGTTCGAGGTGCGCAACGATCGGGTGAAGGTGTTCGAACAGGTGAGCCGCAACCCGAACGTTGTCCTAATGCCACGCAAGCGTCAGCTGGCGGACACTCTCGAAGCGGTGGCCGGTCAGTATCTGGGTCAGGTGGTGCACATCGGTTGGCCGCATCTCATCAAGGCCAAGGTGGTGCGTGTGGCAACGCGCGATCAGCGCGTGGACGAAGAGGGAATTTCGATGAACGAGAGCCGTCGCTTTGAGTCGGAGTGCAAGTCGTTGCACGAACAGTTGAGTATCGTTCACGTCAAGTCTCTTCATTTTATTTGTCCTTCGTACATGGAATATCCTTTCTCATTTCTCCTTTCTCCTTCTTCTTCATTTCCTCCTTGTTGACCATCTGCTTATTACCTTCTCCTTTCCAGCTTCACCACACGGATGGGCATAAAATTTCCCAATTTCCATGTGCTCGTCTATGTGCGAACCTACGCCGGCAGCTCGGTGGATTTCGGGCCGAAGGGCACTGTGATTATGGAGGACTCGTGGAGCAGCACCGTTACCAGCTACCCGGCCCAGGGAGTCCTCGGAGAGCTGGCCGTCAGCGAGAACAGGCGCCAGAAGTACCACACCATCGAGGAGATGTTCCCCATCGGCAGCCCGGTCTTTTTCATTGGCAACTCGTACTATGGCAGCGAGGGAACCGTTCTGGATCCCTCGCTCGCCCAAAGCTGCGGTCGCATTCAAGGTAAGTCCCCATATCTGATCGCAGCTACATATGTATATGGAAGATATATGCGAAAACCCCTGCCCGCAGTCAACATCCGTATGCGGCCGGAGCCGGAGGTGAGGGCGGCCCGCCAGATGCAGGAGGAGCGGGATCGTGACTACATGAACTCGTACGAAATCACCCAGCAGCTGAATATCAGCTCGAGGGCGTTGGGACGGCTCACAGGAACCGTTTGGGTTGTGCTAGGGCCGCGGCGCGAGAAGATGGAGAACGTGGCCAGGCACAATGTGGGACTGCAGTTGAAGTTTCCGCGACAGAACGAGGAGAGGGCCGGCTACTGCTGCCGGTCAGGCAACACGTGGTACTACTCCAGCATGGCCCTTCAACTGATGCAAGACTATTGCAACACATTTCCGGAAATGGTGGCCTTCTTTGGCAACAGCAACGATCGCGGTGAGTTCGTCTACGAGGAGGACATCTTTCCGCACGCCATGGGCCAGCATCTGGTCGAGGATGTAGCCGATTGGGTGCGACAGCAGTCGCATGCCAAGGTCGAGCGAATAACGTGCGGCTCGAAGACCGTCTGTCGCGAGATCGTGGAAATGCTGCTAACCGCCGTCGACGAGCTGCGCACGCTGCCCGTCAAGGATGTAAAGCTGCAGGTAAAGCCGCATCTGCTCATCAAACCCAATGTCACCCTGCCGGATGTGTATCGGTCGCGTCGAGCGATACGGCTCTTCGATCGCGTCGTTATAGTGCGAACCATTTACATGGTGCCAATTGGCATCAAGGGCACAGTAATTGGTTTACATCCCGTCACGGATCCGAATCCGGTGCGTCTGGAGTGTGTCCATGCGGTGGATACCTTTTGCGAGGTGCTCTTCGACCGGGCGGTGCCCAACTGCAACGATATCCATGGCATTGCGGATGAGCGGGTGTACAAGGTGCCGGAGAGCGCACTCGTCGTTATCTTCACGAATGGTAAATATCCTTCTAGCAGCCCCTATTCCTTGGTAGCCCCATCCTTTATTTGGTCAGGTGAGAAGTCAGTCCCATAGCTTAATAAATATAAAACAACTCGCAGTTATTGAAAATTAGAAATCCAATAATATCGAGCTTTACAACAACACAGCTTTCCACTAAAAACCGAATCAAAAGTCGCCATAAATACTGCTGGCATAAGTATATAGGATTTCCACCTTTTTCTTGACTTTAACTTTGGAGGACATTCCAGTTCTGTCTAGATCTAATTTATCCACATTCTCGTTTAGAACAAGGACAAAAGAAGAGCCAGCAGCAGCAGCAGCAGCAGCAGCAGGAGCATTCGGCACAACAAGATTCCCACCATTCATCCAGAAACCATGATAACTCCCGAATGGATAGGCGTGAACAGCAGCAGCAGGTGGGTCGCTACTCAACGGCAGCCGGCACCGATAGAAATTCCATTACGATGAAGACGCAAATAAGCGACGAGTTCTTCAATACACGCGCGTCTGCAGCTGCTGCTGATCGAAGGAACGCGTCCAAGCCAGCCCAGGCGGCCGCTCAGCCCAGGAAGGAGAAGCCCACCAACTGGCGCGAGCGGAGCAACAACAACAACAACAGCACGAGCAGCAGCAGCGCCAAGGTAGCCACCAAGCCAACGCCGCCGCCGCTGCAGCCAAAGCAAGCTACAGCAATGGAGAATTGGAGACAAGCCCCGAGCAAGGATCTACCATCCACCAGTCAGCGCAAGCAGGGGGGCGGAAATGCTGCTTGTGGCGTACCGACGACTTCAAAAGGTGCTCCCAGAATGACAACGAGCAATGCAACGGTGGCTCCAGCCGCAGCAGCCACGCCGCAGGCCCAGACTCTGGCGCTTATGTCGCTGCTGGGCTTGAAGAAGGCTGACGATGATGTCCAGCAGCCGCAGCCGCAGGCGCAGACGCAGACGCAGCTGCCAATGCCACAAGCTCTTGTTTCAGGACAGTTGCCTACCATTCCAGGACAGATGCCGGTGAGTGCTCACTGCAGTGGTCTGGGATCACCTCACTATTTCCATTTTTCTTTAGCAAAATCTACCGAAGCCGCCGCTTTTCTGGCAGCAAGAGGCCCAGAAGCATCAGCAAGCCCTGCAGCAGGCACAGCAGCAAGCACAGCAGCAGGCACTGGCTCCGGTTCAGGCACAACAGCAGCAGCAGCAACAGCAGCAGCAGCAGCAGCAGCAGGCTCTGGCTCAGCCTCAGGGACTGGCTCAGCAGCAGCAGGCACTGGCTCAGCAGCAGCAGCAGCAGGCACAGGCTCTACAGCAGCAGCAGGCACAGGCTCTGCAGCAGCAGGCTCTGGCTCAGCAGCAGGCACAGGCGCTACAGCACCAACAGGCCCAGCAACAGGCACTGTCCGAGCAGCAACAGCTGCAGCCTACCGATCGCATCCAGACCCAGCAGTGGTACCGCAGCAGCCAGCCTCAGCAGCCACCGGAGGCTCATCATCAGCAGCTACCCTTTGCTGCCTACCAAATGCGCCAGCCTCCGATGCCGCTGCAGCAGATGCCGTCTTTCTCGCAGCACCAGGGAATGCAGCGTCCCTTTATACAATACAACGCCATGCCACAGCGCAGGGCCTTGAACCTGGAGACGCTGCTGCGCATGAACACGGAGGAGCCCCAGCAGCATCAGCAGCTGCCACAACAATTCCAGTATCCGCCACAGCAGTATCAGGTACCGCCGCCCAGCTTCCAGCTGCAGCAGCAGCAGCAGCAAGAGGCCAACTATCGCGACCAGGAACCGCAGCCGCGCTACTCATCCATCCAGGACTTTGTGCCCATACAGGCGTATCGTCCCAAGCGAAGCAGCCAGCCACCCAACCAGGAAAACGAAGTGGTAAGCTAAGCCAGATAGGGGATGTCATGTGCCTTGGCTTAACCCACCTTATCCCGCAGCGTTTGGATGCTAGTCAGCTTGGCCCTAGTCAGCCAGAAGAACCGAACGAGGAGACCCTCGGCCTAATGCGAACGCTGAACATTCAGGTGAGATGTGGAGCGGTGCTCGTTGGTTTTTAGGTAAAATAATCCCTCATCCCTCTCTCCCCATTGCAGCCAGAAACTAATGCTGGCCCATCCACCAGCGCGGCTGCAGCAGCAACTGAATCTTTGTCGTCGCCAGCTCAGGTAGGACTCCACAATCTAGAAATCTGTATAGCCTTGCAGGGTATTATCGGTTTAGTCAGAAATTTGCAATGTAGTGAATGTAGCATCTCTCCAAGCCCAAATAGTTGATATATTCTTGATCAGCATCATCAGTCGAGTCGATTTAGCCATCTCCGTCAGTTCGTTTCTACGCAAACTAGTCTCTCAGTTGCTGAGCTAGCTAAGTGAAACTTTAGAAACCTGTCTAAGGAATTACTAGACAGACGCGTACCACGCATCATGCCCAATATCAAAAACGCAGAATAACCATCCCTGGAGGAACCGAGAAAAAACCTCAACGAATTTTTCAGATTCACCAAGCAGTCGAAAGATGAGATGATCAATGAGGAAGATAATATCATACAGAGGGATTGCAAGATCGAAGTATCCAGGGCGCAAAGAAATATGTACGTTGAGAAACATTTGCTGCAATATCGAAAAAGTCCCAGAAACGGTCAGACTTCGGATCAAACGCGACGACGGATAGAAAGAAGACTGAGGCCTGCCAGCACTGATGATAGCACACTTCCCGGGATGTACCAGGACCTAGCAATTAGAGAAGAGTCCACTGAAGTCTATAGACTTCATTGCGGGTCTAGTCTTCTTCTTAGTCCCATTAATATAAAGGTCGTAACGGGCCAGATCGGACATATAGCTGCCATATAGCTACGATCGAGAAATGGGAAATGTAAACCAAATTATATCTTCGCTGTTTTGCAACACATTTTCATAGTCACCATTTTTTTTTTTTTTGGAAAATTCACAATTACAACCTGCAAGAGTATACAAAGTTTGTGTTCGCAAAGTTTACTTCCATTCATGTTTTCATTGCCCTTTAACCACATACTTGTCCTGCAGCCCGGCGGCAGCAAGCAGCAACAGCAGCCCAGGAAGCAGCGAATGCCTCGTATTGGGGCCAAATTTGATCTGGATTACATCATACATTAGACGAGGAAGATCATAAACAAATAATGGATTATGGCGATCACAAGACACTTTTTTAGGTTACGCCCCCCTTCCCAACGACATGAAGCGCTCAAAATGATTTAGATCTAGATTACCTCCATTACTTTTAGATACTCGTCCTTCCCTAGTCCGCAACCTGAGATTGCTTACACTAATGATATGAGTATGAATTTTTGTAAACTAGAAAAATACCTTCGTCACGGATACGGACAGATTTGGTTGCCTTCGAAAAATCTTTTCGATATAATGAGAGACAAGGCCGCACGAAAAAGGCAGGTTAGATGAAGATTCCACGGTGAGACTGAAAGAAATTTGTAGTTTTCTTTTTTTTTTTGACAAATAAACTCTTCACCTAATAAATTGCATTACATTCGGGAGGGTAAAACCATATACCAAACATAAAGTTGACTTCTTTAAAAATATTATATATTGATGTATTTGAAAATAATTGTAAGAAAGCAGAGATCAGGGGTGCCACAGAATTAGCTATTAATGCGTAAAGTGTATTAAAAAGTTTGCCAAGGAAAGGAGCTAACTTGCAAAGTTGGTTTTTTAAGAGTGTTAGCCAAGGGATTTCTGTGGACTGTCCTGTCTGTCCATCAAATTGATTGTTGATTGGAAACCAAGCCAAATCATTATTAATTGGAAATTAGTATTGTCTCGTTGGGTGGCCGTTCGCGTCGAAATACGAATTTAGAGCCACATTTAGTTGGCAAAATCAAGTAGGAGGACGTCGAAGACGCCGCCGCTTCCACTAGGAACTTGATATTAAATGTATATCCATATAATTTCGGTATTTAGTAGAATTGTAAGTACATAAATGTATGACATCCAGAGAGATAATTGTAAGCAGAAAAGGAATAGCTGGAGGGAGTGTGTGGATGCGAAAGAGAGCGAGAGGCAAGAGTAGGTCTACATATAAGGTTCCTCTTTGAAACCTATTTAAGACGAAAGAACTGTCTATATTTTTGTCAACTGAACATCTGATCTATGTAGATGGCTTCTGGAATCCACGATGCCGCTTTCCATTTCGAATACCTGACTTATAGTCTGAATAGAAATTACATGCGACTGTCTCTTGGTTTATTTTCCTTCTTCGAGTTCCTTTTACACATGCATATAATATATTATATATGAAATACAAAGCAAGTACTTACACTCAACATAACCAGATTTCGAAATATGTATATTTCGAGTTTTTTTGAACGTCTACATGGCTAAAAGTATAAAATAAATTATCAAAGATTGTAAATATAAGAGTGTCTAAATAAATATATAACAGCGTTACTTGTTCCAAACAACATGGATGTATTCATAATGCCATCTGCATAACCGTGCATACGATTCTGTGCGCTCTCAAAAACAGTATTGCCGAATCGGGTTTATTTTATAAACAGCGAGAAGCGGGAATTTTCACCATTTTTTATCATATTTTTCGTTATTTTCGTATTTATTTCGAGCAATTCATTAATCGAGCATTCTCATTAAATATTTTCGATACACATATTGTATAAATAGAATTTTATATCTACAGGAATTATTATAATGCTAAAAATATGAATAAGAATATAATGATATTCGAATCGGAACACTCAAAGGATATAGAATATATAAGTAAGTGGAAAGGTAATTGGTGTTATCACAAAGGAGACAGAATGGCCCACAAATCATTCAAGTTTCCTAGATACTAAGGGGCTAAGGAAGTCTTAAGCTCTTCTTGGTAACAACAAATTAATCAAATTAAATAGAATTAACTATAATTCTATTCGAATTCTATTTCCTCAAACAAAGTTGGCAACACTGATGGCGCGTTATGCATCTTATTTATTGTACTGTCTTTCAACTATCGTCTTTTTAACTTTACTTTTGGCTGGCCGGTAAAAATACTTATTTATTACGTTTATTATTTATTTGAATACATATAAAGCTAAAAAGTAGTTGCGTTAATTATTTATTAAATTACTTGTCATTTGTGCACTGCCGACGGTGGCGCAGGATGTCGATACGTGAGCTTAGACGCAGGTGAGTCTTGCAGGTCTCGCAGTAATAACCTTTGGCGGCGGCGGAGGAGGAGGTGGAGGAGGATGGCTGGGACTGCGCTGCTCCACTTGACCGCTCATCTATCTTCTCGCTCGAGGTAGCCTTCGATTTGCGCCCCCGGCACTCTTGCTGCTGATGCACCAGCTGCTCTAGCACATCGAACTCCTCCAGCTGGAAGTCGCAGCGCTTGCACTGCCACGGCTGCGACCGCAACGCTGTGTCCATGGCCAGCGTCCACTGCTGCTCGACCATACAGCCGTAGACCACATGCTCGGAGACATTGAGGCCGCCCTTCTCCTCGTTGACGCTCAGGGCGTAGTCCGCGGCAAAGGGGTTCGCCTGGAGCTCCATGAGACGCGCCGCGGCCGGTGGAGCCTGGTGCGAATACAGACGCTTGATATCGGCGGGCAGCAGTCGGCGGATCGCGTACGCCACGTCCAAGGTCATATAATCGACCAGATCGCGCCAGAGCGTGCTGCTACTCTGGGTGGTCACATCCGAAGGCGGTGCCTCCTCTCGCTTTTTACTGTCACTGAACTCTGTGAATGGGATGGGGTTTTTTGTTTTCGATTTGCATTTATTTCGTTGACCGGTACTTACCTGCCAGCTTGGCGTACAGCTGACTGCTCCAGCGGCGACGCAGCTCGATGGCGCGGCTAAGGAGCTGCATGCCAGTACCGGGCATGGGCAGATCCAAGCCCAGCCAGCCGTCGCAGGCGATCTGTGTGAGGCCGGCGTTCGTGTCAATCTCAAAGCTGAAGAGCAGCAGCGTCTGGGCCGCCGGCAAGCGTATACAGTTCATCAGGTAGGGCTTGGCGGTCTCCAGCATTGACCTGGAGGTGGCATTAAAAGGTAAATCCAGGGGATTGCAGGATCGCAGACTCGCTGGTATACTCACTGGTAGCACAGCAGCTGGTGACGTTCACTAAGCAGATGCCTGGCCGTGTAGTGGTCCGGCTTGGCCAGGATGTCGCTGTCGGTCAGCTTGAGCAGCTCGTAGTGCTTGGCGAAGTGGGAGTTGGGATGCAGCGAGAGGAAGGGCTTGGGTCGTGTGTGAAAGAACTGCTGGCCGCCGCCCTTGCAATAGTTGAACTCGTCGGCCATGGCCAGCTGCGAATAGAAGCCGCTAACGAGCAGCAGCTTTAGCAGCACAACGTCTCCACTCCGCTCAAGGCGCGCCGATCGCTCCAGCAAGGCCAGCTGCCGGTTGTCGTGACGTAGCCGAAAGTCCACATCGCGCATATCTTCGCCCATCTGTCCATCATCGTACTCCTGTTCCTCCTCCCAACCGCCGCCATGTTGATGCTTGAGCAGCTTGCGCTGGCGGGGCTGTTCGAAGCGCTGTCGGCGCTTGACCGCCCTCAACTGACGCAGTTCCCCATGGCGCGTCGCCCGCTCGGCCCTGGTTAGCTGGGAGCTCCTGCTCCCACTGGCCATTTTGCAGTCCTCGAGTATGCGCTGGAACTGCTTGCGCAGCTTGGTCACTTCGTAAAAGCGCTGCTCCTCGATGCCCAGGCGATGGCACCAACGGCGCGTACCCTCGCGTCGCATCTTCAGCTGCAGCCACTCGCGGTAGGCGCGCACCAGGGTGAAAAGATCGCCCTGGTCAGACTCCAGAGGCTCGCGTTCGCGCTCGCATCGATAGTCTGTGTGGGCGCGATTGGTCAGCGGATTCTGGACGCTCAGCATGGCGGCCAAGGTGAGCAGCTGTTCCACTTCCGGAAAGACGCAGCCCATAAGCAGCATCTTGCCAATGGACAGCTCCACGGGCAGGTTGGCCAGCGAGCTGCCCAGCGGTGTGAGCTTCTCGTCCACACTAAGGGCGCACTGGAACGATGAGGGGTGAGATCGGTTGGGAGAGAGTTTAAGGATAAATCTATCTAAAACTGAACTTCTTAAATAGCAAGATGAGTAACGACCATCGAAAATCGCACTAAGTTGAAAGCTTGGGGATATGGAGATAACCCTCTAGGACATGGCATCTCACTTTCAATTATCTTTTTTCTGTGATAAAACGCTACTGAACGTTAAGCCGATTCTTATCAGTTATATTCCTTGCACTTTTTTCTGTTGGAATTATATTTGCAGAATTCTTTTGTGTTGACTTATCTCAAGTTTCAATCAGTTTTGTTGCCAGCGTCTCAATCAGGTGAACGAAATCGAATTTGGTTGGGTTTGAAATTGAATTTGCTCTACTAAAAAACGTTTTTATCGCTGAAAGTTAATTCTTTTCTAAAAGAATATAAAGTTTTCTTTACAAGATATGTAGTATATCTTTTGGCTCTAGGTAAGCATCACATTTAGTATTTTTTGCAAACATAATGATAATGATCTACATACAACAAACCAGATTGCGAAGACAAAGTTGTTGGAAATAAAAAAAACTCCCGGATAAAGATGTGTGTTTATTTCAGAGACCGATGATAACCCCTAAAGCCAAAGCCAGATATGGAAAGATGGTCACTTGCCACCGTATTCCTAATGAGAACTTTCCCTTTAAAAGGAAATATCAATCTGCCAACTAAACTAATGAGAACTTTCGCTTTAAAAGGAAATATCAATCTTCCAACTAAACTAATGAGAACTTTCCCTTTAAAAGGAAATATCAATCTTCCTACTTGTATTAATGACCGAACTAGAGACACCGACACACTTTCATTAATTTTTCGTTACCAATGATCTGATGAATTTCCAATGATGACCAATCAAAACTATATGCAATCCAAGTTGATATAAATAGGCCTGCTAATATTACTTATTAGCTTATTATTATTACTTATTATTATAGGTCATAATAATATGCCTGACGTTGGTATAATTATGATCTTTCAGACTGTTCTATTAGAACAGCATATAGTGGGGAAAATAGCTAAATTGGCAACACTGCCCTAGAGTAAAGACTGCTCTCCCTCTCTCTCTCTCTCGCTGGCGAGTGCAAAAAAATCGCATGGTGTTACTTATCTCGGGTCTTGCATTGTCTTTGGCTTCGCTTACGTGCTGCTTGAGTGCCAGTATGGTCTGCTCGAGGCGCTCCGCTTCCGGGGCCTCGATGAAGGGAAAGGCCCGGACATCGGGCAGGCCCATGGACACCATCTGCAGCAGCATCGTGTCGAGGGGAACACGATAGATTTCCGGTGCTGGATACGCTTCGAAGGCATCGAACTGCGTCTGGGTATATAGCCGGAAGCAAACCTGTGCGGAGGTAAGAGGCAGAAAATCAAGCAAGTCGCACAGGCTGTGGTTGAATAAGGAGGGCTAAGCTTACACCTGGTCCTGTGCGGCCCGCGCGGCCCTTGCGCTGCTCCGCCGACGACTTGGACACCCAGAACTCCTTGAGGCGCTGGCCCTTGCAGGCAACATCGTAGCTCATCTCCTTGACTTTGCCCGAGTCGACAACGAACCGCACACCGTCCACTGTCAGCGAGGTCTCGGCTATGTTTGTGGACACAATGCACTTGCGGCTGCCATCGGGCGCATAATCAAAGACCTTGTCCTGTTCGGGGAGTGCCAGGCCGCTATGCAGCGGCAGCACCAGCCAGTGGGTCTGCTGTGTGGCATACTCCCGGATGGCCGCCACCACAGAGTCGATTTCGTTTACGCCGCTCACGAAGATCAGCACATCGCCGCGCTCGCTTACTGCCCCAGGGAGAGAGAGAGAGATGCTTATTAAGGCGCTGCTGCTACAGATGGAGGGAATACTAACTGGGGTACTGCTGGTCTATCAGGCTGAGCACCTGAACAAATGGCGCCGGATCGATGCGATTGGAGCGCTTTGAGCGCTTGGACGCAGCGGCTGCCTGACCCGCCTTCAGCTCCAATGCCGGTGGCGGCATGTAGCGCAGCTTGATGGGATACAGCCGTCCTGGAACCTGCACCAGCCGTGCCCCCTCCTCGCGGAAGTAGCCGTGAAATAGCTCCACATTGATAGTGGCGGACATTAGGATCAGCTTCAGCTGCGGCCGCGCACGCAGCAGGCACTTGGTCACGCCCAGCAGGATGTCGCCGAAGAGGTTGCGCTCATGGATCTCGTCCAGAATCAAGGCATCGTACTGATCGAGATTGGCAGCCATCGCCAGCTGCCGCAACAGAAGCCCCTCGGTGATGAACAGTATATTGGTGCGCTGCGTCCGGCTGCGCTCGAAGCGAATCTGGAAGCCCACCTGGCTGCCGTAGTCGTCCAGCAGCTCGTGGGCCACGCGCTTCGACAGCGAAACGCAGGCTAGGCGCCGGGGCTGGGTGCAGGCAATGCTCCGGTAACCGAGGTCGTACAGGAACTGCGGCACCTGCGTCGACTTGCCGCAGCCGGTGTCCCCGGCCACGATGACAACGCGCGTCGCGTCAAGGGCCTCGCCGAAATCCTTGCGGAAGCGGGCAATGGGCAGGTTGCGCTGCGCTTGCCTCAGCTTCCGGATGCGCTCGAACTTCTCCTTCTGTCGAAAGTCCAGGTACACAAGCAACAGATGCCGGAATTGCTTCTGCATCTCGCTGCGCGCGTCTTGCAGGAATGCCTCGCCATTCAGACGCAATGCTAGGTGCTTGCTGCGATGATATGGCTGCGACGTGGACATCTGTGCATCCGTGAGTAGCGGCGGCAGCATTGGCTGCCCACTGGACCGCATCACGGCCTCGAATTTGCCGACAAACTTCCAGAAATCCGATTCGTTCTCGACCAGTTTCCTCGCCCGTTGGCGGCCGCGGGCCAGAAGCTGGCCGGACAGCTCCGCTTTGTGATCCAGGAAACTGAAGTTGACCAGGTTAAGCGGCGCTTGGCCGTCACGACCCGAGCTTCCCGACTTCCTGGACATTGTGGCCAGGAGGTAAACGACGAACCGAACTGTTTGTTGTTAATGCATAAACAAACTGTTATCGATAGCAGTCAGCTGGGAAGGGCAGTGGTGTCATTTCCGATTTTTTCCCGTCAGATTATGATTTTTTCACGAGTGATTGCGGTTAAATTTTGAAAATAGCGGGCAGCGCGTATTATTAATTTCTTTCATACAAATTTGTCATTTTATATAATAAGATATAGTTTTAAAGATACAAATTGAAATGTTACCAATTCTAAAGGATTATCTTTATTTTATCATTTGACCATTTTATCTAGATATAATATTGATTCTTATAAATGCATTTGCAAATGCTCTTCGTGCCGTGTTGCCGTCATTCTAGTTACCAAAAATTGTCAATTTTTTCCCCGTGCGAATAATTTACCCGCCATTTCACACTCGGTCCTTGGTAAGCCAAGGACTAAAACCGAACGGGAAGGTATTCGGTTTTGACTCAACTTTATTGTTTCACTGTATAACAGATATATGTATATCTTCATAAAATCATCTTTTATTAATAAAACACAACACATTAAGTTATAAAAATCTGAGTTTTTTTCAACTCTTCCCCTAGGATTCAGCATTTTCTAGCTTTTTTCGTTGATAAGCTTTTGATGCTTAGAAAACAATTACACTGCTGTGGTAAAGGGGCCCCGAGAAGTCGATAACAATGCAATGCGCCGGAACAGATTGGACTAAAAATGGTTTATTTTTGCTTAGATGGCTAAAAGAAGACACTACCACATGGCGCGCTGTACGCCGGACAGCTTGTTGTAGTCCGCCAGGTGCCTCCAGACTATGCGACTCAGACGGTACTTGTGGACGACTCCGCGGGGGCGTGACGTAAGCGCACAGCGTTCCCGTACACGGACGAGCGATGAGTCGCGGGGAAAGGCAGCTATCTCGGCGTCGGCCACTTCACGCAGCTCCACGGGCAGGATGTCGTTCTTGCGGAGCGAGTTAACACGTAGCCGCTCCACGGCGTTCTCCCGGACGCACTTGCGTCGCTTGACATCGCGTATCATCTTCCAATCGGCGTACTTTGTGCGCACCTGCTGCATCTGTGTAAGGGAGATTGGCCTGATTAGTTTGCCCGACACTTTACTTTATATGGGGTGGGATTCCACTTACTCCGCAGCCGGCTATCTGCACCGATTGGCAAACAAAGCTTCCGATCCTAGCCAATGAATTCATATTGCTGCTTTTGCTCCTCCTAGTGTTTCTTCACCGCTGCTTCTTCTTCGCATTCCAATTGGGTTATTATCGATTGATTAGTGTTTTCGATAACAGCGTCTGCCTGTCAGCTGTTGTTACATCAATGTGAATGGCAAATTAAGAAAGGGGATTTATTAACTGAATAGTAGCCTAGTTTTAAATCAGGTGCGTCAGCCAAACAATTGGGTACAAATTGTGTGTGGAAGTAGCCCGGCTGCGTACCACCTACATGCCCACCAAGACAGTTTTAATTAATGACCAATCGCTTTACATAACAAGGGCCGCTCCGATTGCTTCTTCTTACTGGCGATCGGCATTCCACACAGACGTTTGACTATTTTTTTTGGCAGTCCGAGAGTCTACGGGACGGTAAGTCTATTTTGGTGACAGCTACTGTTCTAAATACAAACATGACAAACGACAATGCACTATCGAAATTATAATTCGAATCGATTCGATTCTGGCGCCTTCATCCAGTAATCGAATCCCACCTCCTAAAAAAAAAAAAAGAATACTGCCATTCCGCACGTAACGCGGACGCCAACAGCTCGCGCCAATGTGTGCGTGCGGAATGTGCATGTGTGTATATAGTTCTGGTTCCTCCGTGGTGTGGTGGTGTTGCCGTCTCACGTCGAGTTAGAAATTTGCTCGTGCTCGCAGTACGCCGTTTTCGTGTGTTGTGTGTGCAACTTCTAGAAAGCCTTAGAAGACATCATATTTCCACCTAGGTGCCGCAGCAGAGACAGGCGCAACCCGAATACGGCCTACACTAAACATATACCGCTGTCCGGTGCAATTCACGGCAGGGCGAGAGACCGACCGACCGACGACAGTCAGCAGCTGAAGAAGAACAAGACGGACGGCGAAGAAGAAGAAGCAGCAGCATCAGCAGCAGCACCAGCAGCAGCAGCATTGCCGAAATGCCTTCCAGCAATCCCCTGCCGCCCAAGGAGGGTGCGCTCTTCCGGAAGCTACTTGTAAGCATTGAATCCTGTTTATATCGAGTCCCCGTGCGTCCTGCCAATGCCCTGAATGCCGGCTTCCGATGCCCGCGCACAGCAATCGGCAGGCGGCATCCATGTGCTTTTTTTTTTTTTTTTTTTTTGTGTTTGCTAGTACGCCTATTTTTGGCACAAACGCCTGGCGGCACCGGGATGCAAGGTGATTCCAGGCCCCGGGGCTGTGCCACACTGGCTGGCCTGCCCTCGACTGCTGGCAGCCCGTCGAACGGTCGTCGGACGGTCGTCGAACGGTCGCCGACGGTCGCATAACCTCAAAATGTTGCATTGGGCGGGAGGGCTGTGCAAGCTGTGTTTATGTGCGAAGCTAGAACCTCGACTGTCTTTCCATTCACAGAAATGCTACGAACTGAAGCAGTACAAAAATGGCCTTAAGCTGGCCAAGCAGATCCTCTCCAATCCGAGGTACACGGAGCACGGCGAGACGCTGGCCATGAAGGGGCTCACCCTGAACGGTCTGGGGCGGCGCGAGGATGCCTACAAGTATGTGCGGATGGGGCTGCGCAACGATCTGCGCTCCCATGTCTGTTGGCACGTCTACGGCCTGTTGCAGCGCAGCGACAAAAAGTATGATGAGGCGATCAAGTGCTATCGGAACGCGCTCAAGTGGGAGAAGGATAACCTGCAGATTCTCAAGGACCTGTCGCTGCTGCAGATCCAGATGCGAGACCTCGAGGGCTACAAGGAGACACGGCACCACCTGTTCACGCTGCGCCCCTCGCAGCACGCCTCCTGGATTGGCTTCGCCATGAGCTACCATCTGCTGCGAGACTATGAGATGGCCAATAGCATCCTGGAGACGTTCAGCCAGTCGCAGACCTCGATTGTATGTAACACCTGGGTCCTAGTCTTCTACGAGTATATCCTCCTTTTTTGGTCTCTTCCTTTTATCACAGGAGCCGCACGATTACCGGCACTCGGAGCTGCTACTCTACCAGAACCAGATACTCGTCGAGTCGGAGCGCCTCCAGCAGGCCCTCGATCATCTGGTCAAGTACCAGGGTCAGATCGTGGACAAGCTGGCGGTGCGCGAGTCAATGGGTGACCTGTACATCAAGCTGCAGCAACATGAGCGGGCTGTGCCCATCTTCGAGTCGCTGATCCGACGCAATCCGGAGAATGTGTTCTATTACGCGCAGTATATCGCTGCCCGCCAGGTTACCGAGCCCAGCGCTGTGGTGGCCATTTATCGTGTGTTCCAGGAGCAATATCCCCGAGCCCTCTGCCCCCGCCGCTTGCCGCTGGATATTGCCAGCGACGCTGAGTTTCGAATCGTGGCCGATGAGTATCTGCGTCGCGGTCTACGCAAGGGCATACCGCCATTGTTTGTCAACGTTCGGACGCTGCATCAGGTGCCGGAGAAGGCGGCGATAATTGAGAAACTGATGGTGCAGTACTACGAGAATCTGACCCGTTCCGGTCACTTTTCGCGCGAGGATGCCGACGCCGGAACGCCCGTCGAGCCGGCCTCGGCACTGGTGTGGACGGCTCTGTTTCTGGCACAGCACTATGACTATATGCGCGACACGGACTCCGCCCTCGAGTACATCAACATGGCCATCGATCATACGCCCACGCTGATCGAGCTGCTCATTACGAAGGGAAGGATATTCAAGCATGCCGGCGATCCGGTGGAGGCCTATGTCTGGCTGGAGGAGGCCCAGAGTATGGACACGGCGGATCGGTAAATAGTTGGCTTTCCACTATGTTGCTATATTGCATAATGGCTCTATAATCCCTATCCCCCCTTCCAGGTACATCAACTCGAAGTGCGCCAAGTATATGCTGCGGGGCAATATGGTGCAGGAGGCCGAGGAGATATGCGCCAAGTTCACCCGAGAGGGTGTTTCCGCCATGGACAATCTGAACGAGATGCAGTGCATGTGGTTCCAGACGGAGTGTGCCTTAGCCTATCAGCGCATGGGTCGCTTTGGTGAGTCGCTGAAGAAGTGTCACGAGGTGGAGCGGCACTTTGCCGAAATTGTTGAGGATCAGTTCGATTTCCATACGTACTGTATGCGCAAAATGACATTGCGCGCCTATGTCGGCCTGCTGCGGCTCGAGGATGTCCTGCGCCAGCATCCCTTCTACTTTAAGGCGGCCAAGTGCGCCATCGAGGTGTATATTCGCCTGTACGACAAGCCGCTCAAGTTGGAGGCGGCCATCGAGGAGATTGACATTGGTATGTATAGTTTGTAGTTCCTGGTCCTTCCGGCTGGCTTATTGCTCATCGCTAATCCCACAGAGAACCTGCCCCCGTCGGAACTGAAGAAGCTGCGCAGCAAACAGCGCAAGGCCAAAAAGAAAGCCGAGCTTGAGAGTGCACAGGCCGCGCAGGCGCAGGTGAAGCGGGAACAGCACCAAAAGTCCAAGCAGCAGGCGAACCAAGAGACCGATCCCGATGCCCCGCAATTGGATGAACTGGTGGCGGAGAAGCTGGAGCGCACGGACGAGCCGCTGGAGAAGGCCATCGATTTCTTAAAGCCACTGCAGCTGCTGGCCAAGGAGCGCATCGAGACGCATCTGCTCGCCTTCGAGGTGTACTATCGCAAGCAAAAGCTCCTCCTCATGCTGCAGTCCATCCAGCGTGCCCGGGCCGTCGATCCGAAACACCCCGAGGTCCACAGCTGCGTTATACGCTTCGTCAAGTCCTTGGCCAACGCGGCCAGGCAACAGCCGCCGCTCAATGAGCATGTGCAGCAGGTGCTGGACAAGGCCACCGGCGAACTGATAGGCAGCAAGACGCCCCAGCAGCTCAACGACGAGTTCATTGCCAAGCACAACGCTTCCATACTGCATTTATACGAGGGCGCCCGCAGCCTATACGAGCTGGACGCCAGTAAAAAGGCGGCGGCCATTAAGCTGGTCACCAGCTTCAATCTGAGCAAGATGCGGCTGGAGGTAAGTTTTTTGTCTTAGATCGAAACTAACGTCTTTAACTTATACTTTAACTGCTTACTTGCAGGAGGCCATCAAGGTATATACGGCGTTGAGGGACGGCGATGTGTTTGGGGATTGTGAGGATGAGGCGTCGGCCTATCAACAGGCCTGCCACGAACGCTTCCAGTATGCCCGCATCTTTCGCAATGTCGAGGAGCTGGAGGCCCAGCTACAGGCAAAGGAGGCGGCCAAGCTGCGCGCCGAGGAGGAGCGGCAGCAGTTGAATCACGTTGATTCCAGTGAACAATCGGTGCCTGTTCTGGCAACGGCTGCGGCAGCCTCTTAGGACACATTGAGACTGCTACAAATCCACATCCAAATCAACAGCAAGAGCAACAGCAACAACTTTAGGAACAGCAATGACAGCAAGAACAGATACTGCGGCAAACAACAATAACGAGAAGCGATAAAACCTAAACTAACAAAAAAAACCATTTGAACCCAGGAATAAGCTTAACTCTATAAACAACGGCAAACCACAATAAAAAATCACTATTAACAAAATAGCAACAGCAAAGAGCCACAAGCAGAGTGCTGGATGAGATCAAGAGGCTGATCAGAATGTTCGATTCGATGGCGGGGTGACCAAATACCAAATCAAAAGCGAAAGAAAATATGTAACAGCCTTGCGTCCGTCCTCGGAGGAAGCCTCGGAAGTCCCACTAGTAGTAGGATTTTGATATATCTGATATATATATATATATAAATAT
>JAEIIG010031253.1:0-13414 GCA_018904695.1 Drosophila parvula
TGGAAGGAAGAAGGAAGGACTCCTTAAGATATATGTATGTATATGTATATTCGTAATTCAAACATTTCAGGAATTTAATATTGTTCTTTATTTAACTCTTTGAATTTAAATAATATATCCCTTTATACTTGTACATAACGATTCCCTTACCTATTTTGGTTACATTTAAATGAGTCAAGAGGCAGTATCTTTTACACAGGTGAACCTAACATGTCCATACATACGTACACATGTATGTATGTACATATGTATATGTAAAAGAGTGGTTAGCTTTTTCTCTAAATACGTTATGCGTTGTGAGGAGGTGTTGGTTGGTGTTTTTTACATTCGTTATTTATTTATCAGCTGGCGGCAAAAGCTTTCGTAATAATAAAGAATACAAAGGGACCCGCCTGTCTGTCGCGCAACTTGGGTCTTAAAAAACGGCACCAAGGATAATAGCGTTTGTACATATGTACATATGTATGTATGTACCTCTTTTGACGCTTCAATTGACATTACAGACGTTACAAGGTTTATGGAGTCAAGAGTTAGGGATGATAGCAAAGACTTGTATAAGGAAGAAGGACTACTTTCTTTAGCCAAATACTGCATTGTTTTCCCTGAGTGTTTTATAATTCACTAGTAGAAAATCTACGTTTGCAAGATTTAAGAAAAGTTTTGAATTTCAGAATACATTTTTAAGGTCTGTTATTTTAGAGGTTTATTACTCTGATAGGGAACTATAATTTTGATAATAGGTTTGAATAGGTAGTGTACGTCGAGAAAGACGCCTCTCCGACTCTATGAAGTATATATGTACATATGTACATACATATGTATATTCTGGCAGCATCACCATCTGGGTCGATCTAGATTTGTCCGCAGTCTCTCAATTTTTAAGATGTTGAAACTTATTCATATTTGGAGTTAGTATATACATACATACATATGTATACTACTACTATAAAAGTTTAAGATTTCATCGGAACACTGTCATCGATGTATTTACTCATAAATGTTTTATACACTTTAATATGATTTTTCGATCAATTTCCATTGCAATGGAATCAATGCAATTGCAACTGCAATGGAATGAGAACTTTGGCTTGCCGAAGTTAGCTTCCCTTCTTGTTTTTACTTTACCTTGACTTGTGCTAAAAATGCAAGCAATAGCTTAAAACAAAAGAACAAAAGTGATAAATTATATTACATTACATTAAATCACACAAATTTTATTCGAAACTATGTTAATTCCACAATCTCTTCCGCCTTTCGACGAGCTCGTAACCGTAATCGTCGTATTCGATTATATTTGACAATTTGTTACATGATTTTATTTGTGTATCTTGTTATGTATTTGGGTAATGAATGGGGTTCAAAGGCAGCTACATACATATATACCACCAGTGGAAAAATTACGCTTTGGGTTAAGCATGGAGAAGAAGGTGGAAATAAGATCAAAGGACAATTTCCTGATTGTTTTATTTCGTTATTTTATTTTGTTTGCTTTCCTCTGTTCCGTTCCCCCGTTTCGTTTTGTATTGTTGATTTTTGGGTGTATGTTCTGTTGTCTTTGCTTATTTATTTATTCAATTCGTTTACTTTGACAGAGTCAGCTCAGTCGCTTTCCGCTTTCTCCCTTATTATACCCGAACCACCCGACTAGGCATGGTCAGACTTTATTTATTTATCTTCATTATTAAATCGTACTTCATTTGTATATCCAAGTTTTTGTTGTTTCATTGTTTCGGGGAATTAGAAGGTAATTACCGCTCCCTCATTATCATTAAACAGATATTGATAAAGAGCATTGTGATTTTAGTCAGAAGTTCATCTCTGACCTCATTAGGTACATATGAATGTATATATATGTACATACATATGTACTCTTGATCAGCAATTCCAGAAGGAGTCGGCTTCTTCATATCCTTCTGTTCGTTACTTTGCAAATTAATCACTTGGTTTTTGAGCTATTTGAATATAATTTTGCAGCTAGATCGGACATCGTGAAATTAATAGACAAAAAGGATCAACTTTATATACCCTAGCAGAGGATATTACAATTTTGTCATGATATTTGTAAAAATTACAAGCCCCTAAACTAGAATGAACTTGTTATATATAAATTGTAAATTATTTTATTTATATAAAATTCGTCTAACCAACATTTTTAGCGATTTCAATTACCTTTTTATAAACCTTCAGCTCCTTCCTGTAGCTGTAGTCCTTTAGAACAGGCAAGGGCAGCAAATCCAAGGGAGGGAGCAACAGCGCAGCGAGACAAAAATATAAGGGACAACCCCGACCACCGCGAGCCGTATCAGTGAAGCAAGTAAAATGTGTGCCAAAATGAATAAATATATCCTTTCAAATTTGGAATTTTAAATTTCTTAAGACATTTTTCTGTTTCGTGCCCGCCTAAAGAACAAAACACAATTTTTTCACTCAGTGCAAAAGTCGAGGCTGACTACGCAATTTATTTTTTTGTGCGTGGTATTTGTTATTGCAAACTCTTTTTTTGCCTGGTGATGCTGATCAAGAATGTATACTTTATAGCCACGATGGGCGCGTAGTGGCTCATTCAGCTCCCGCCGCTATCTTTGTTTGGAGGCGACAGCAAGTCGGCGCAGACAACCGTCGCCCGTGCCCAGCAATCGACCCATGAAGAAAGGCAACAAAAAATCTATTAGAAATAATCGTCAAAGAGGACAAAAAAGAACCCGATGTCCGCGATCTCGAGTTTGCAAAAAAAAAAAACTGCCTGCACTGAGTGATAAAGTTGTGATTCGCTCTTTAGTCGTTCTTCTTAGGCGGGTACGAATGAACTTGGAACATTTAAAGAATTCTCAAAATTATCGTAATATCTTTTTAATTAACAATTGAGTAAAATAGAGTAAAATATTATCCGAATATCTTTTCAATTACCGTTCTGGAATGTATTTTGAACCGATTTTGAAATCGCAGATAACAAGAGTAAAAGCTATCTTCGGGTAGATTGGATTTCCACTCCATTTATAATAAAATAAATAAATAAGAAGCGAGCTTTTCCCTTGCAGGGTATTATTACTGCGCTAGGAGACTACTTTATTAAATTTCAGGGTTTGTATGCTTAAATCATATAGCCATAAAAAAACCTCTTATCTTTCTAGGGAAATTCACAAAAGCAAAGCGCAGGCACCTCATTAACGCTGCGAAACGCGACTCGACACAATGTCGAGTTTTCAAGTATATCCTCTTACATAGTCCACATTGTAGGATGGGGTAAAGATTCAACAGGAAAGTGACTTGAAATAGGCTTTGTTATTTTGTTGCCGTCAAACACAATTGTTTTAACCCCACTGAAAACATTATTGCTCTTCTCTTGACAAGCAGTCAGGTAGTAGCTTCCCTTGGCGTTTTTATGCCCTGGACCTATTACTATAAGAATATTATAACTTTTCGCTCTTAAAAAGGTATGTTTCAATCAGAGAAGAAAGCTTTTCCGCCTCTATAAAGTATACACATTTGGTCGGGATTTTCTTATAATACAATGAAACAAGAATTACATCAAGCCGGAAATCAGCCTAGTTTTTTAAACTAGCTAAAAAGGCTTTTTAGATTATAAAAATGTGTATTTATTACCATTAAAATAAAATGCGCCTTTTCCCATTCAAAAAAAAAAAAAAATATTAAAGAACCATAGGACACATTTTATAACTAACCAATTTTATAACTAACTTGCTTCAAGTTCAAGTAAAATGTTTTAAGACTATTGCGATTCTAGCCAGGAACACCCAGATCCTCTGGCGCCCTAAGCATATGGTTTATATCTGGTTATAATCGGATAAAAAACATCGGAGTTAAAGCTAATAAAGTTTAGCTTTAAAAATAGGCTCTAAAAGGCTACAACTGCACGCTACTTATGCTACTGCTTGTTGCCTGACATATTGATCGAATTGTATCTTCTTCTTTTGTACTCTTGAAGAAACCTACATATCTACCCCATCAACAAAAAAAAAAAAAAAACAAAAACGAATATCTAAGTAATGCACGTTAAAGTCTATATCATATATGTATATCTTATATGGAATATATAATATAATCAAATGTCATATATTTTTGGCTGTACTTTCAAGGTGATGTGCGTTGTGGATAACAAACTGTCAAGAATAGAAAAGAATTGATTCCTTCAAAAAAAAGGGACACGATAGAATATTGACAATTGCAAATGCTGTTTCTATTAAAATTCATTGGCACGCTCCGTTCCTGCCCGAAAATCGGATAAAAATTAAAGTAACCGCAATGTCTCAACCTCGACAACCACCATCTGAGACATTCAAACGGTGAAACATTCCGAATCTGAATTCCCAAGCGGCTGCTCAGCTCCTGTCGCCGAAAGCTTGTAACAAAAACCGTTAATATCCCCAATAACAAGAGGTACACCACAACGTAAGTAAGGAGTAGGGAGTGACAGGGCTGCAAATTACACCGATGACACGCTGTGTCATCCATCGCATCATTGACTTAACTCCAACTCCTTGCAATTCGGAACTCTGTGGGGGATGTCGAATTTGTACTGAAACAGAAAGCAGAGATAGATGACTCGAAGGAAAAGTTTCCTTTGAATAATTTGCCATTTGTTAACCTCTTTTATTGTTAATGGGTAAATAAATGTATTTTTAAGGCGAGAGTTTGCTGAGAAATAACAAAAATCGATAATGCTGTTCTTTTAAATCTTGCGATAAGTGGAAAATAAATACATTGTAAGCTTTTTTTAAATCTTTTCTTTTCTTTTCTTCCTCATTTCTATGCGAATTTTAATTGTATTGGAAATATAAATACATTTTTTCGTGAAATAAAACAGTTTAGCTTTATTTTTTGTCCCGGAACCCAAACTGCGTCAAATTTAAATGGTTGAAAACTCAATTATAATAATAAATAAACTGTGCTTCTTTAAAGTTTTTGCTGGCATAAATTTATATTTATTGAAGAATTTTCAGTCGAAGGGTAGCCTTGTTGAGCAAATATAACATTTTTACAAATAATTTAACAGTACAATATAATAATTGGAAAAAAGTTTGTGTCAATTTTGGACAGGTTGATAATAGCTGGTTTTTTTTAACATTCGTCCAACTTTATTAGTTTCCGGAAGATTTTGAACCTATAAATTTAGTGATGTAATGAGAGTTAAAACAACTGGTACAATGCCAATGCAGCTCTGCCATAATTGTTTGTTGTTCAAACTCATGTTTTCAATTCAAATTCGCAATTTCCCCAATCTATTGCTGGATTTCCTGAAAGATCAAAAAGTATGGTGTGGATGCAGACGACATATGAAAGCTTCGTGCGTGTCCCGTAAAATAACTCATAATTGAATTGACGCCGACTCAGGATGCTGAACGCAGTACTGTGGGAGGATATATCAAGGGAAGAGACGTAAAAGCCCGAACAAAGTTGCAAATTGTCGTGTGGAAAGAAAGAAAAAAAAAACAATTACCCGGAAAACGATGGGCGGTCCAAGATGAAATGTCATTCTGCATTGAAGAAAATAATGCTGCTCCTCTGGCTTTTCATCTTAATTCTCGTATGAATCGCGGGACCTTTCGCTTTTGACCAAAAGGCATTTTTGCACTTGACATTCAGCCACGCCGGGTGGGCGTTGGTTGGGTGAGGGTTGGTTTTCGTTGTGGCGGCTTTTGTAATCATAATTAGAATAAAACCAGCAGCTGAGTGGCAGTCTCTCTGCCTCTGCCCCACATCCAACCCCTAAGAAAAGTGTATAATATAATTGTATTTTTATTTTGTATTCCCGAAACCTATTTCAATGAGCAGCACGTGCAGTTGCATTCGACAGTTCCCCCCTTTCTTCAACAAGAGCCATCGTTCAAGCGCGTTCAAGTTTTCATTTGCTTGCCATTTAGAATTTTAATTAATAATCTATCTTAATGGCCAAGTTTCTGGTTCTATTCGATGGAAAATAGTTTTTGTCGCTCTGGGCTATCATTAAAAAATGCACAACACCAACATACAATTCTTAAAACTTTTGTAAACACTTAAAGGTAATATAGGTAAATATATAGGTAACCAGCTTTAAGTTATTACCATTTTCCATCTTGCACATTCAAAATTATGTACATGGGTTTCAAAGGAATTTCAGAAAAATTATAAAAATCTTCTGACCAACCCATCATTACTTCCAAAGAATAAAACCCTCATTTAAGCCCCACGAAAACAATGGTTACTCTAATGATAGGAAAAATGGCAGAAATGGCAGGCCAGGACGACTTTCATACGCTCCTCAGACTTAGAAGTAAAATAGATGATTAAATCTGTGACAACAAAAGACAAAATACCATTCAAATTAGAAGTTCATTGTCAGGATGTGTTTTTGTTGCCAAAGTAGCGCCCATGGTATCGAACCTCCAAGCACTCTCTCTCATTGTTTCCAAGTACAATGGCATCACAAATGAAGAGAGGCCGGGGCTTTAAGCCAACGGAAGTTTCTCAGATCCAAAAATATATCGGGGGAAGGCACACACATAGCCTTTGACTGGATGCTATGACAATAAGCACCCCAATAAAATGGGTAATAACGATCATCATCGTCAATGAATGGTCATCAATCTTCATCCATTACCATTACAAGAAACACAAATACAACAATGTGTCTCAATAATAGTTCAAATTGGTTATGGTGAAAAAAATTCGAAACGGCCGAACACAAATTTTGCCGGAGTCTTAGACAGGAGATTATTATTTGATAACAACAATTTATACATATTTATTATTATTAGATATTTATTTTAAATATTGTCCAATATTTTTTAAACCAATCAGCGTAAAACTTTTTAGAGATTGGGCGAAAAGGGTAAAACATTGGAAATCTCCCAAATCTTACATCTTTGACGCTGCATTTGATTAACATGCACGATTGCAAGCTCCGACCGGAAATATATCTAAAAATGTTTCTACAAATATTCTTATATTCTAATAAAATCATGCTAACCTTGCATCGTTGCATTAGCTTTGACACGACCCAAAAAAAGTAAAAAGGCAAGAAAAGAAGGAGAAGGAGAAGTATCGGTGGATAGACACCGAGTTAGGGCGATGGCTCTACTGCAAGGGAATAAGAAATAGGAAGGAAGCACAGAGAAGTTCTATTTATAAAAATCAGAAATTTATGAATGAAAACACAGAAGAAGCAGATTCATACGACAGTAAAAACAGACCAGAACGCGTTGGAGAACAGTATCATCATCAGCGGAGATCCAACACACAGATCTTTCCAACTTATTCTTCATTTTCTTCGGTTGCTCCGCCACATTACGTACTAAACATACAAATATGTATCTAAACTCGACGCATCATGCACTTGTTTAATGTATATTTTAGTACTCATAGGTGGGAGAGTCATGTTTAAAATATTACTAAAAAAACGGATCTTATCGGATTTACATATGTAAATCTTTCAACTCTAAAAGCAAACGATATTTGAACTATACTATCATAATATAAAACTAAACCTAAAAAAAAATCAGATAACATAATACATATTTTGAGAAACTTGGCATTTCATTGAACTTAAGACCATATTAAATGCAAATGCTTAGTTTTCTAAAACAAAAAGCAAAAAAAATAATGATTATTCTTCTATATGTATAATATGATACTATATGTGACCGATGGATCGATGGATAAAATAAGAAAAGCCCACACAACAATCAAAAAATATACTATGTTGACCTAAATCACTTCGACGAAGCGGACAATGGAACATTTTACAACAATATTTATGAATTTTATGACATTTATGGATGAGCATTCAGCATTTTGGTGTTGTCATCCATATAAAATATGAACTGGCTGATCAATTTATCTGAAAAATGTTGTTCCCGACAGACTCACGCCGCCCACAACACCGTGAATAGGTTCATAGATTCGGATCGTTGTTAGAGATAGAGATGGGGCGCCAATTGGCATGCAATATATACATATATATATATATGTGTTATTTATGATACATTTTGAAATCATATTGATAAATTTTTTTTAATAGAAAAACGCAAAAAAGAACATTGCTTTAAATTTACCGGGGTTCGAGCATAAATAGACTTTTTCTATGAATAGGCAGCCGATATTGATAAAAATACAAAACATTTATTTTCCATATTATATTACGTATATTATATTAGGTATCAACGTTAGGATTACGTAATCATAAAACAAATTCATTCTAACAAAAGTAAAGAAAGCTAACATCGGGCACAGACTTTACAGAACATGCAAATTAGTTCCTATAGCATCTCATGTCAATGTGCCTACACGCATTAAGTAAAAAATTTTTTATAAATTATTCAATTAATACAAAAGACTTATAAAATGTATGTAGAAAATAATAAAACAAAACAAAATGTTGTATATCAGAGTTTGTGGGGGTCAAACCCTGTACTAGCTCGTTTCCACAGCAAAAACCATTGGGCTACACCTGTAACTGTGGATGTTGCGGCAATTGTCAGACTATATTAAGAAAAGAGGTATTCATAAAATTTTATGAATTATCGATGCATTGCCTACAAATTGTATAAATAAATATATATTTAAAAAACCATATCTTTAGGCCAAACACTTTTAGGAACCGTAGACCTAAAATGTAGGCAAAGTTATTTCGTGGCTCACGGACCTAATGGATTTGTGCAGAATGATTTACAAGAGCAGGCGGACTCGACTCCTGCTGGTGAGCGAATGTAATTTTATTTTGTTGTTTTTTTTTTAGTTCATAATGTTAATTTTATATTCAGGTAATCTACCTCTTTGATTAATAATTAATTAATTAATTAATTTAATCAGATTTAGAATTAATCTATTTTCAACAATGCTTCCTTAAATGGTTTCTGAAGGCTGACGTGAAGGCTAAATGACGCTCACATCGGGTGTGTGGTAAAGTTGTTCAAATCTGTCTGTAAAACAGTAAAAATTGGGTTAAAAATTCAAATTGTTTAAATGGTTGTTTATTTATGTTTATTTGACTTTTCAGATTGGCTCTAAATACAATTTAGCAGCAACCCCCAGGCAGAACAATACAATTCGATCGAGCTATGTCCGTCTGTCATTTGGTTTCTATCGGATATATTTCTTGTGCAATTATACTAGTATATGTCAAAATGGCATATTCCCCTTCTTTTGAAATTATTCAAATGAAACTTTAAATATGCTGCTTTTATATAAATAAACCAGTAGATCTAAATTTCATTTCTTTTTTAAGATACATACATATATGCTCTTCAATGTGCTTTTATATGGATACAATCAGAAAAAATATTTATAGGAATTGTCTAAAATGGATATTAAAGAAAAATATCTGTGCTGAAGTTCTGGTGCTTCTTCTATGCATTTTCAGAAGTCATTAGCTAAGCGAAGTGAACTTCAACGAAGCGTCATCTTTTTACCTTACTGGAAAGGTAGAATGATATGGTAGTATTGATTCCACGGCTTACCTTAAGATAATACATATGTATGTATATATTGCATTATGTTAAATCATGTATAATTTGAAAATATTTTATGCATAACTCAAGAATAGGCAGTGTAGACAATACGTTTGATTCATCGTGAAAACGGGTCTTTGTATTACTATTACTATTTGTGTACATTTTCTTTAATTCCAAATGAATAAAGTAAATATACAGTTAATTAACATGATACTGCCAAAAAGTATATAAATGTGAAAAATAAGCTTTTAATGAAAACCTTTTGAACTCTGAGCACGATATAGATAGTATCTGTATATATGTAGATTGTGGCGGAGAGATGCGATTGCCTTTTTTTTTATTGGTAGAAACAACCCTAGCAGCTGAAAATGCAGATTTCATTTAGATCTTTGGCATCATCGTCAATCATCCCCCATTCTTATTTCAGCTAGAGTATTTTTGGTAGATAAGCATCACATTAGCGTGTGATTCTAGGCCGATTATTTGGGTTAAGCTGGGAGTTCCTGAACCTGAGTCTGAACTCAAACTGAAAGTTGCATACTCATCATCGCCAGCTTCAGGTCACACTAAAGATATGCTGGCTCACTTGTACATAATAATATTAAGAATATATACTTTCCGGGTCTGATTTGGTGGTGGTTGAAAATACGCAACTAAAAGCTATTAAAATATTTAATTCCATTGAAAAATTCGGAAGTAACTCTTTATTTGGTCATAACGAAGATTACATGGATGGGTAAAAAATTTTTACGGACGGAGCCGTACAACAATTCAGCTTTCCATCGCAAGTGCATACATACAAAGTTCTTTTACTACCAACGAGAAGTACACGAAGGCTGTTTGTTATGATTTTAGGTTCAAATCAAAAAAACTATATACAACATATATAAAATGAAAAAGTCATATACATATATTATATATATGGAAATAAGTTTACATCAATTATCACAAGAGACTTATACTACTTACAAAGCTAAGGGTGGTATTGTCTAAGAGAGAGTGCAAAACACAGTGAGGCACCTCTTGTGAAAAGAAAATAAATGAAAAGAAAATAAAAACGTATTGTTAGTTCCTTTTGAATTGGGCGAGACGACTACAAAGGCATCAACCTGCGATTCAAATGCTCAAAATGAAAGAATGATAAACTGAAAGAAAGCCACTGGCTACAGAAAATAACCGAGAAAGAATAATAATAAAATACTGGTACAGTCGCAGAGAATTGAAACATAATGCAAACAGAAAATAAGCATGGTACGTATTATTACCAAAAAAAAATGCTATTAGGATACACAAAATCATAAAAATCCTTCGAGTCAGATAACCTTTTGAGTTCTGTTTTCTGAATACGTGACTAATGCCAAGATATTAAAGATATTAAAAAGTACTTAAATTATTAATAAAAAAGAGGATCTGCTTTGGTGACAAAATTTTAATTTACTAGCCGTCTTTTTGTCATTTAATGAAATACGTCAGCACTCGATACTGATGATGAACGCTGCCCCTTGAGCTGATATCATTTATATATGTGTTATATAATATGCCTTAAAATTGTTTAAAAACTCACCTGACCAAGTAATTGACTTCGAATTAAGTGAAGCTTCTTAATCATGTCTAAGTCGATGTATTCCTTAACATGTGTTTGATTTTTTCCAAAAGAAGGTGGCTTCCGTGATTCTCTGTGAATCGTAAAAATAAATAAAAAGCGTAAATTAATTGTTTGCTTTCATCAATTCATGAAACCGTAAGATAGTAGGAATACTCGTATTAGAGGATCTAGAGTACATATCGAGAAACTACATCCCTAAATGGCAGAGCACACATCTCTTAAAAGCGATACGTTTGAAACTTTTAATTACCCGTAAATAAATAACATGAAGAAAGAAAAAAAGAAGTAGATGTTCTTTGGGCAAAGCCGAAGTTTTTATACCCTTGCAGAATATGCCAATTAGACCGACAGTTCTTGCATGAAATGTAAGATTCGCTTAATATTCGTATAGAATAACATACATTCATTTTCATTAGATATCTTAAAAAATATCGGCAATATGCCAATTTGGTCCGATATCAGTCGTTCCGACATATATACTGCTTACAATAGAAATAAGACCGGAAGACAGACAGGCGGAAAAACCGACGAGAATAACTAGATCAACTCGATTAGGTCAGAGATGCGTCCTTCACCGCGTTGCAAATATCAAGACAAAATTATAATACCCTCTACTAGGGTATAACACGAAAGAAAAAACATTTCATTACTTATTAATTATTATTTATTTATGAATGTTTGTGTGCAAATAATACAACAACTTGGTTCGCATATGTAGTACGACCGTCCGGAAACTCGGCATTCACTTTTGGTAATTCAACTTTCGGGACTCGGGTGGGCAGGTATTTTAAATGGACTTAGATTGCTTTAATTGGTAAAAAAAAGAGGAATCTAATCAAAATTTTCATACTACACAAATGTATTAACCAATTCAGATACTGCTTATTCAAGCCCTATACATATGTAAATATATATATTAAATATTGCACACTTTAATTTGGGACACACATACCTTTGCAGATAGCTTGAGTGCTGAACGCTGGTATACTCCGTAACATTTGTAGAGTTTCCGTACAGAGATAAAATGCCTGCGTCCAAGTTAATAGGAATTGGAACGAAGTTTCCAGAAAAGTCTGCCACATTATTTTGCAGTTTGGGATTAGGAAATAGCTGCTGGTGCTCTGTAACAACCTCAATATCGCAGCACTTGAGCTCATTCTCTAACTTAATCCATTTAGTATCTGTGTTTTGATCCGTAACCCAAGTTGAATCCGTATTTTCAGCTGCTTTTAATCTTTTATCCTGATTTCTTATAGATGCATTTGATATCTTTCTCTGATTCCTTCCAATATTATCCTTACTTATGATGAGAACATTATTGCTTTCCTCAGATGACGATGAGGTATTTTTCAGTACAACAATTTCATTGGTACTTACATCCACATTAATTGAGCTTGAGCTTGACTCCGTCGAAGTGGTGCTCCTGGAATCCATGTCCATGTCCACATATGTTTTATCGAAATTACTTCCCGAAACCATAATTAAACAATCCTTTATATCATCAAGTTCATCTTTATTAATAATTGTGTTGTCATCTGTAGCATTTATTGCGCTGGACTTTATTTTAGTTTTCGGAAACAGATGATGACTTTTATAAACAAAAGTCGTGTTACATCCTTTTTTTTTGCTTTTTCTATTGTGGGCGATATCAACTTTATTTGGAAGCGATTTACGTTTAGTTGACATTTTTCAAATTTAAGGACTACATCTAGCCTGTAAATAGATATTTATGATATATTTTAACATTTCTTTGTCCAATTAATAGTCAATAAAGTTTCGAACACGTTATTAAAATATAGTGACAATTCATCAAATTAAGACTTGATACTAGTAGTAGTAGCTAGTATATGGTGTTGTTCTTTACGTTATATTTTTTCGGAGGCGAAAGCAAGTCCGCCAAAAAAAAACAGCCAATACACAATATGCGGCTCATTTTTGGTATAGTTCACAGATGTTTATAAAAATAAAACCAAATTACAAATTGCATATCTGTTTTTGAGCTATCGATCTGAAATTATAGCTTATTTTAAATTTCATGCAAATCTATAATAGATCGATTTCATATACCTCAACTACAGTAGAATCCGGCTATAACGACTCCGCTTATAGTGTCCGTCCTGTTATTACGACGAAAACTCGATGGCTTGGTTGGTCCCCATACAAACTTATATGAAAGGGCCTCCGTTTAAAACGTCTTCGCTTTTAACGACAAGCCGCTTATACCGACGAAATTTTTCACAATTTAACCGGATTTTGCAACGTGACGAAAAAAAAAATACAGCGACGCTGTCAGAAATGAGTGTATTTCTCACTGATCGGCGCCCGTTTTAGCTGTCGCCTTAGCAACGCTGCTGCGAGA
>JAEIIG010031266.1:0-19885 GCA_018904695.1 Drosophila parvula
TAAATTTTTGTTATTTTTCACTTGTTGTTGTCGCCGATCACATTGTTGGGGGTTAGGTTTGGATTTTCACTTGTTGTTGTTGCTCCTAATTGGTGGTGGCCTCAGCAGAAAATATGTGGAGGCTCCACTGTACCCAGTAGAAAATATGTGAGGGCTTCGCTGGCCAATAATCCCGGCTCTGGCTTGGGCTTCGTGTTAACCGAAGAAGGAAGGCAGATGCGGGAGCTTCCCTGGCCACAATGGAGGCTGCTTGGCCGCAATGGCTGATGCCACTTGAAGTTGGCACGTAGCACGTAGGGTGGCTCCGCTGGACACGGCGATCCGTGATTACGCACAACGCGCCAGAAGCTAATAAATTCGGTTTTATTAGTTTCTGCCGGGAAATATTCACGTAGCCAGTACATACCTTTAGTCTGGCACACAAAAAACACTTGTAAAGTGGTGAACAGATTGCGGATGGCTTTTTTTTCTTGGTCACAAATAGAAAACAACGTCTGTCCGGTTTAAGATCGTGTGGCGGAAAATAATTCTGACAGCGAGAAGTTAGCTGCGCTTGGATTAGTCCAGGCTTGCATTTTACTCTGTGCGATTTACGCTGTGCGATAGGGTGTTGGGAGGTTATCCGATACCCCGCCCATAGATGGCGCTTTTGATCATTAAGAGCCTAATAGGGCGCCTAGTTCAAATTTGGCCGCTAGGTGGATATTTTCATAGAGACAAGCTCCTCATCCTCAGCGCCATGACAGCCTGAGCGACCCCTTCTTAAGTGCTACCCTATCCCATCGCAAACAAAAGCGGCTGCGGCCAGCTTTAAAATTTCGTAAGCACATTATAATATTTATTTAATATCTAAAATTACTGAAGTAAAATCTTAAATTAAACATGAGCAGACTAAATAATAGGAACGTATCGATAATAAATTATATAAAATTAGATGAGGATAAAATTAAACTAAAGACCAGTGGCATGCGAACTAATTAAAACAGGAAAATATTTAGGGTGACAATAACTTTCTCATTTGAGCAAACGACGAATCGGAATTTTGGTAAATTGCAGGTTTTCCTTTCCTTCTTTTATTTAGTATTCGCAATGGCGGAGAGAAAATACAGGCTCACTTGGACTTTGGACGAGCACTTCTTTCTTTCTCTTCCACCTCTTTCCTTACTTATAGGTTAATTTCTTTATTACTGTTAATTTATCAATTTTCTCATTTTTCAACTAACATATTTTCTTTATATTTTTGGTTTCTTTATGCACTCACCACAATCTCCGCATTCCATCGACGAAAGCGCTTTCTCGAAGGTGACGCTACGGAAACGGGGAAAATTTTATATAGGCAAACAAAAGAGATTTTAAAGGGGTCAAACAAATACTCGTCTCTATCCCCAAAGTCACAGGCCTTTATATTTGTTTCACATTAATTTTCGGACCACCAATTACCAAAATTTTCCGGTTGTCGCGCCGATTAGACGAGCATTCCTTTTTTTTCCTCTGGTCGAATACCGTTACTCAATTGGTGCACCGCACTGCACTTTCACTAATCATTCCCTCGCACTTTCCCGAATTTTTGCTCGGATTTTCTCCGCTTTTATTTAAGTTTTTTTCTTCTACGGCTTTGACATTACATATACTAAGAGAAAATTTCCGCACACACTCCAATCGGACCAGTATCGCGGACTGATTCCTCCGCTCGATCTAACGCCGCTCAAACCTGACGGTTCGATCGCTGGGTTCTCGGATGATTGGCCCTTTTTCTGGTCTAGGCCATAGCCTCTGCGGGATCTTTCTCTTGGGTGTTGGAGGGTCAAATTTGAGGGTCAAATGTCGGGCTTCGGGATTGAATAACAAATTTTCTGGGGCAACACAAATAAGCTTATCCTCTGGCGCTTCTGCGCCGCTGCGCCGGAGCGACGGTTCGATGTTCGTTGGTTCCCGTCTTTGCTTCCCTCTGATGTTGGCTTTGTATGGACTCAGTAGGCGTTGATAAGATAGTTTTCCGAACTTTTTGCTAAATATATAATTCAACTGAACGATGTCATGCAATGTTCCAACTGATGCAGATCCTTACTTCTCGCCAGAGGGACGGATCTTGCAAGTTGGTGAGTGATCGATCCACAAGAAGTCGACCCACGTCCTCCACACCGTAATCCATCGTCTATTCACAGAGTACGCCTTCAAGGCCGTCGAACTGGAAAACGTCACTGCGGTGGGTGTAAAGGGTGACGAATGTGCTGTGGTGGCCATCCAAAAAAAGGCCCCGACTAAGAACATTTTGGCCGAAACCGTTTCGAACCTACACTTTTTGGCTGGAAACAATATTGGCTGTGCCACGGTAGGCCGCTTGGGTATGTACACATGTAGCTATATAGTGGAAAATATCTCCTTAATAAATATGCCACAGGCGATGCTCAGAATCAGGTGCATAAGGTCAGGTACGTTGCCTACAAGTTCGAGCTCGATTGGGACACCCCGATACCCGTGGATGTGCTCTGCCAGGAAATTGCCAGCATCAATCAGATGTTTACACAGAATTCCACGGCGCGTGTGCCCGGCTTCGGCTTGATACTGATCGCTTATCACGATGATATCGGTGCCACCGTTTATAAGACGGATCCGGGTGCCAGCTGCAACGGGTACATGGCCTGTGCCGTTGGTACCCACTCAGAGGAGGCAACAAATTATCTTAATTGCAATTATACCCCGAATATGTCACAATATAGGACCATCCAACTGGCCATCGATTGTCTGCGTCATGTTCGATCCAATGGGGAACAGCCCGATATCATTGAGGTCGGTGTGGTCAGTAAGACGGATCGCAAATTCCGCATACTGAGCGCTGAGGAAATTGAGGAGCACCTCACCAATATCAACTAGGATACATATAATATGTTATTATTAATAAACCTTTACTTAAATCAAATTGCATCCTAAGAAGACAATTGCAATTGGGCTTAAAATAAATCATTTTTAACAGCTATATCTTATGGCCTTCAAAGATAATGTTGGGTGTAATTGGAATAGGTAAGCTTAAACTTAGCTACATAATCATAATTAAAATTGAAAAGTTTTCTTACTGCAAACTGTTATACGGGAAATTCACCAAAAGCCGCGCCCACAACGAAACACACATAAGACAAACGTCAGCAGGTGAATGGTGCGTGCTCGATCTACTGGCGTCCCTGTCTTTCCCGCACGGCCAGTGGCCATCCCACCCCGTCTCAGCAAGGCCTTGCAAGGGTAGGAAGTTCACGTTGAATGTGCCCCGTTTTTTGTTTGCTTTCACCGTCGGCTTTTTTATTGGCCGCCAAGAAGAGTCCGCCGGAGCTAGCCAGACGCCCAGCCCCGCTGCATGATCGTCGCAAGAGAGAGAGGAAGACAAAAAAGAAGGTCCCAGCCGAAAATTGTCTCACAAAGCCCACGGTACAAACATATTGTGGGGAGTTTTCGAGACTGGGTTCGGCGGGGACAGCACGGATTACTCCCCTCCCGCGGCATATTCGGATACCGAATCTTTTTATGCCCCCGATCTCAGCGTCATAGAGGTCGATACTAAAACTGAGGGCGCTGTCGAAGGAGTCTGCGGTTGACTTCCGGGGAGCTGTAGGGATCCGCCTGTCTGTAGTGCGCCAACCGCCGTTTTTTTGCCCTTAGGGGACTCATTCATTAGCTTAAGGCCATTAAATTGAGCATCCAGTGCTACGAGCACATCGTTCGTTTTACGAAAACTACTAAATAGCTCTATAAAAGCGCTTCTGGTTTGCCGCAAGAAAGACCTCATTTCCCTTTCAATATCACGATATCTTGCATTGTTTAATAAAGCAGACAGTCTCACAGGACATTATAGCAAATTACTACTGTACCTTGTTATACGTTGAGAGAGGTGGGAACAGAGAGAGAGAGGGCAAGAGAGCGGATGCTAGAGAGCGTGGGAGTGAGCTTCAGAGAGGCTAGCTGCTGATCCCGTTTGTTTGTACCTTTTTTGTGCGTCATAAATTTGTTTACCTAAAGTGATGATTTTGTTCCAATTATGCTTTTTCTTAATCTTTATCAGAGTCTAAGGTCATAAAATCGTTAATATGCTAACATAACTTTGTAAAAACAAAGCAATTATATTTATAGTAATAATAACAAAATCAATATATTCAGTCATTTCAATGTGAACCACGTAAACGTAACGTAAACGTAATTTCATCGATAGTGAAGAAAGTACTATCGCCATTTTTAAAACTCTAATAAAGCTCTCTAAAACTCAAGGCCCAAGGGAAAGTCACATGGTTTTTTTTATAAATATTCACATTTATTGATAGTGAAACTCTTTATTTTGGTCAGCAACTGCAAAAAAAAAAAATAGAATGTTGAAAAAAAAAATCGCTTAAATTTACGCTTTTAAAAGGTTTTTTTAGCATAAAAGTCGAATACACATCAAGATTCACAAGCTGAAAAATTTTGTAGTATTTTTTTTTACATATGCAATGCAACGGTTCCTTACTCTAAAATACTTGTACACGATATCTGAGGCTTTACGAATTCTACTTACTGCCTAAATGCCTTATTACACAATTCATGTCCACTCGGCGGCCGGGACAATTGTAAATTCTATTCTTCAGCTCATTTATTTATTTGCGTTCAGCTTGGATGCCCATCAAGGGGCTATACCAGTGTAACCCATGAAATATAAAGCGATTTTCGGTTTAAAAAATTTGTTGTTTTTGCCAAATTGACAATTTTCCATTAAGCCGGAAAAATTGAAGAGTATTATATAGTAAATATATTCAAGAATACTCCGTTTAAATGTCAAGATCAATTTGTCGTTGAGTTATGATGAGCAATTAAAAAAAAAAAAAAAACACTCTTTACAACGCTGCCATTCAAGAACTGTTCAATCTTGCCGATTTTACGGGATATTTTTGAAGGTATAAACTATCGACTAAGCAAAAAATAAAAAGATATATTGAAAGGGTCACACTGGTATAGTCCCCGGAACTATTTCAATTAGTGATGAGACTGTCGCGTATTTTATTTACTTTCGTTACTTAGTTCCTAAATAAATATGCTTAAGCCTAGGCGTACTATATATACATATACTACTGTGGGCAAATAGTAATTTAAAGTTTCTTTGCATGATGAAAAATCTCTTACTGTCTGAGCTAAATATATAATATTGCTGATAATGACATTGACATTAAATTGGGCCCAGATGTCATTAAAAGTCCTTCCAATTGAAGAAAAGAAAAATAACTAGCCCGAAATAATAGTGTAAATTGAAAATTCACCTTACTTTTTGCCCACAGTAGTATTTCCCTTAGAATACTTTACACGCAACTCAATGCTCTACATCAATGATGCCCTACAGACAGACTCGCTAGTCTGCAAGTTTCCTGCCCGAGCTCTGCTCACAACACGACAGTGTTTGCGTTCGTTTGTCGTTGGGAAAGACAGCACGGTCTTACACACACAAATGCTAGTCGAACGTGTCAATGTATGCGTGTGGGCACCACTGCTTTACACGCAACTCAATGCCCTATCATATATGTATATATATATAATCTTTCGGATTCACCAAGCGAATCAGATTCACCTGGCACCTGTGCACCTGTCCATCAGCTGGCATTAGTGCGACCCTCCGCCGGCATCCTTGGACTCGCCGGAAGGCGGCACCTCCTTCATGGACTCCACCTTGGCCACGATCTTGAGTGCGGGTCCCAGCTTCATGCCCATGGCATTCACCAGATGATTCTCCTTGAGCAGCAGCAGCGCCTGACCGTCGATTTCCTGCTGAAAGAAGTCGTCCACGTAATCCTGACAGCCCGGCAGCTCCCGGATAAAGTTGCTGACCTCCTCCACACTCCAGCTGCTAATGGGCGGGCGATCAGATCCGTTTAGGGAGCTGGATTTGGCAGGCGACGCGGCAGGAATCACTGCTGGCAGGGGAGCTGGAGCAGGTATACCCACAGGCAGCGGCAAAGAGAGTGGAGCAGGGGCTGGAATGGCGGCAGACAATACTGGAAGGGACGACATAACTTCCGTTGGAGCCACCAAAATGGGCAGGGCTTCCGACATGTCCTGCAGGGTCTGCTCAGTCTGCATCTTCTCCTCGGCCATAGCCTCGTCTAGCTTGTCCACCAGCGCCATGGCGTCCACCCCAACTATTCCGCCCAGGCCCGTTCCCAGGCCGTTGGCTTCCCCGCTATCCACTCCTCCGATTCCGTTGCCGTTCTTCGCCTGCCTGGCACATCCCGGCGAGCAGAAGCGCTTCCGCTTGAGCTTCGTTTTGTGCTCCAACTTGCCGCATTGCTCGCAGGCCACCATGTCGGAGGCAGGAGCTGTCGCTATTCCACTGGGCTTCATGTCCTCCTGCATGGCTTTTTTCTCTGCATAATGGAAATGGGAAATAGAGATTAGCCAAGTTTAAACACACAGTATTGTAGGTGGTACTTACTGGGCGGCTCGTCGGCGACATCCTTGTCCGCATAGCGCTGTCTGGTGACCGGAAACGGCTCGTTGGCCTCCTGGATGATGAAGCCATCGATGACGTGGGTCAGCACATTCGGCTTAATCATCGCCTTGGGCAGATCCTTCGCCACATTGCTGCTGCTGCTGCTGCTGGTCGTCGTGGTGGTGGTGGTTGTGTTGCTGCAGGTTGTGCTGGAAGTGGTGCTGGTGGTGCTACAGCTGGTGGTGGTCACGTTGGTACTCCTGCCCGTTCCAATTCCATTGCGAACCGTCTTCGTCGTGGTGGGCGTTGTGGCGCAGCTGGAGCTGGAGCTAATGGAGCTGGCCACCTTGGCCTCTTCCCTGCCGCTGCTGCTCGTGGGCTGCACAACGTTGCTTTGCTTGCTGGTGGGCGTGGCAGTGTCCTTTCTCGCTTCAGTGGTGTCTCCGTTGGGCAGAGCTTCGCTAGTGGAGCTGCTGGCCTCTACGGACGCACTCACATTGGCTGGTGTTGAGGATTTGGGGGTGACGCTTCTATCCTGAGCTGATGCGGAGGCAGAGGCGGGCGTCATGGGCGACCCAATGGGCACCAGGGTGGCCGTCTTCAATGGTGCCTCCTTGGTGGGTGTGCTGGTGGCACTGCTGAGTGACACCAATTGACCAGGCGATGGAGTGATGGCGGTGCTAGTGACGGGCTGGGCGCTGGACAGATGACCCACCGTGGCATTCATCATGGAGGTCATGGCCAGAATGGGATTGGTGGTGGGCGAGGGCGCCGTGGCTGTCAAGGAGGGAGGTCCCTGCTGGTGTTGCTGCTGCTGATTTCCTACTGCCATGGCGGTGGTGATCAACTGCTGCTGCTGCTGCTGGAGCTGTAGATTGGCCACCGTACTGCTGGTGACCAGCGGAGCCGTGTTCTGATTGGTAATGGTCACCACACTGCTGGTGGGCAGGAAGGAGCTGCCGGTGGCCGGCTTGGCTGTCTGGAAGATGGCGCCAGAGGCGGAGAGAGCCGCCTGTAGGGCACTAGAAGTAGCTATTCCGGCTGGCGTCGTGCTTGAAGACATCGTGAAGGGCACGTTGCTAAGCTGCACCTGACCGGTGGTCGGCTGTTGTTGCAGCTGCTGCTGCGCCTGCTGCTGCTGTTGCGACTGCTGCTGTTGTTGCTGCTGTTGCTGCTGTTGCTGCGAATTGACTCCTCCGCCCGATACCACAATCTGCTGGATGATGTTGTGCTGCTGCTCCCGCTGCTGGGGCGCTTGCACCTGTTGCTGCATTTGGTGCTGAATCAGTTGGTTGTGAAGCTGCTGCTGCTGTTGTTCTTGTGGTAGTTGTTGTGCCTGCTGCTGTTGCTGCTGCTGTTGTTGCTGCTGCTGCTGCTGCTGTTGCTGCTGCTGCTGCTGTTGCTGCTGTTGCTGCTGCTGCTGCTGCTGATGATGATGTTGCTGGTGGGCGGTGATAAATGTGTTTGGAACCACTTGCAGGATCTGCTGAGTGGCGTTGGCCAGCGCCTGTTGCTGGGCTTGGGCCACTTGCTGCTGCTGTTGCTCCCTCTGTTGTTGGGCGGTCACTTGCTGCTGCTGTTGGGTGACTTGTTGTTGCTGCTGCTGCTGGGCGGTCACTTGCTGCTGCTGCTGGTTGACTTGTTGCTGCTGCTGCTGGGCCTGAGCTGCCGCTTGCTGCTGCATCTGAAGTGCAGCAATCTGTTGCTGGAATATTTGCTGCTGCAGAAACTGCTGCTTCTGAATCAACTGCAACTGCTGCTGCTGCTGTTGCTGTTGTTTGTCCACTCCAGTGGCAGCGTGCAGCGTCTGTCCGTTCTGCAGCGTAATGGGAGTGCCCGTCGTGCTCATCACAACCATTCTGAAAGAAGAAGGAGAGGCAGTTAGTTACCTGAACGATCTGTGTACCTTTATTTACTCACTTGCTGCCCGCCGCGTTGACCACTTGCTGGAGATTCGCCGTCGCCTGCTGCTGCTGTTGCACGGTGGCCAGGTGACCCACCACCTTGTTCTGACCCGCCAATTGGCCGTTCTCCGTCTTCAGGGCGGACAAGGCAGGTCGCACCGGCTGCTGCTTGGTGCGCATCTTGCCCTTCAGCAGGTTCTGATTCTGGGCGGTCTGAGTGGACACGGAGCTTGCCGGACGCACCTGGGTGCCATTGTGGGGCATGATAGGGGCTCCAGGTCGCTGCAGCGCTGCTGCAGTCAGCTGCTGCTGCTGCAACTGGGCAGTGGCCACCGCCAGCTGTTGCTGCTGCTGCTGCTGTTGTTGCTGCTGTTGCAGCTGTTGCTGCTGAAGCTGCTGCTGCGTCTGGTTGGCAGTCCCCGCCTGCTGCTGCTTAGAAGCGAGTGCCTCCAGCTGGGAGCGAGCCTTGGGGGGCGTCTGGGTAACATTGCACTGAATAATCTCTGGTGAATAGGAAAAAAGAGAACACGGAGAGTTAGTAGCTGATGGAAGCGATTCTTGGAGACGGCGACTCTTACGGTTCTGCTGCGTCTGCAGGGTCTGCGTGCCCGGTTGCTGGATAAACATGCCTGAGGTCCCATCCGCTTGGCCCCGCAGAATGATCGGGTTCGAGCCGAAGTGCTGCAGTCCAGCCGCATTCTGCCAGAACCAGGGTATCTGCATCTGCTGCGCCTGTCCGGCGTTCAGAAGTTGGGCGGCCTGGACAGACTGGACGGACTGACCGGCCTGGGCCATGCCCACGCCCACGGGCAGCGTCGACTGCGAGACTTGAACGCACTGCTGGGTGGTCTGCGTGGTCTGCTGCTGCTGCTGCTGATGCTGCACCTGCTGCACCTGTTGCACCTGCTGGGCCTGGGTCGCCGCCGTGGCCGTTGCTCCGCCTGCTGTCGCCGCTTGCACAGTGCTACTGGTGGTGGTCACCTTCTGAACAACTTTCTGGGCCAGCTTGCCCTGCGCATCCACACCAACCTTGGCCAGAGCAGCTGTGAGCTGCTGCTGTTGCTGCTGCTGGGTAAGCTGTTGCTGCTGGGTAAGCTGTTGCTGCTGTTGCTGCTGCTGCTGCTGCTGTTGCTGCTGGGCGGCGGCCGCCATCGATTGGAGCAGATTCTGCTGCTGCTGCGGCGAGTGCGAGATCACATTAACCGGAGAGATGAGTAGCGTCTGCGGCGATTGGCTGTGACCGGAGGGGATGCAGGAGGCGTAGGTGCCGCCGGAAAATTGCGCCTGGCCGCCGATCATCTGCTTGGCGTTCTGGGTGGTCGTGGTGATCATTTGAGGACCGTTGCCCTGGAAGGGCTTGCCGGCGGTGATCACCTGGATGGGCTGCTGACCGAGGCCGCCAGGATGCAGCAGATTGCCGGAGACGATCATCTGCGGATAGAGGAAGCCGGTCGAGGGCTGCATCAGCTGCACGGTCCTCCCCTGCGCCCAATCGCCGCCCACTCCTCCAGTAGCCGCTGCCAGCTGTATGGGGGACATGGTGCTAATGGCTGTCGAGTGCGCCTGCTGCTGCTGCGTCTGCTGGGCAGGACTCGGTGCTCCTCCCGCCGCTGCTGTTCCTCCAGCTCCTCCTGCCGCTCCTCCGGTTCCGTTGGCATCTGAGAGCTGCTGCTGTAGCTGCAGCTGCTGCTGCACATCCAGGATATTGGCCGCATGCTTCAGCTCCGCACCCGCGCCCGTTGTGTGCGTGGGAAACTCCTGCTTCACCTGAATGGCATAGGGATTAGTCGCGTAGAACTGCTGTAGCTGCTCCGGAGAGATTTGCAGCGGCACAGTGGTGGCGCCCGCCACCTGCTGCCCGGGATTCTGAACCTTATCCAGCTTGAGGCTGGTGTGGCGGGCAAGGGGATGCGTGTTGTGCGAATTGGGTGTGCTACCTGCACTGGGTGGGCCTGGGGTGGTGTTCGGAATGTTCGGGGTGTTGGTGTGCCGGCGGGCAGTAGGCGGAGTTCCGTGGCGATGATTCGTGGGGGTGACTGTGCCTGATCCTGTTCCTGTTCCTGTTCCTGGAGTTCCTTGTGCTGATACTGGAGTCGCCTGCTGCTGGGCAATGCCGGGATGCGGGGGACTGGCCACATCGTATTTCTCGTCAAAGGTTATGCCCGCCTTTTGGGCGAGCGTCTCCAGGCACTTCAGAGGCCGCTCTAGCTGCTTGCCGCCGGCCTGCTGCTGTTGCTGGTTCTGATGCTGATGCTGTTGCTGCTGCTGGTGATGATGGGGATGCGGATGTGCGTGCTGCAGCGGCTTCTCGCGGATATTCGAGTTGTCCTTCAGGGGTAGAGTGCCACCGGCCGTTCCTGCTGATGTCCCCTGGGAAGCTGTGATGCTCAGTGGTGTGGCAGTGGTGGTGGTTGTGTTGTTGTTGTTGTTGTTGGTAGTGTTGTCGCTGTCTGTATCCGCTCTGTGTGTTCGGAATGGAAGAGAAGAGGATACGGACGGGGCTCAGTAAACATTTGACCGAAACAAACGCAGAATCTTTTGGGATCAGACCACACGCACGACCCGGCGGTGTCCCATGTCCCTAATGGGCTTCTCATGTCTTGTCCCAGCAACAAACAATAAACAAAGCCAAGTGCAAACAGGTTGTCAGCATCCCAAGCGCATCCCCGACCTCAAGCCTTTAACCGAAAAATATATATTAAATAGACAAGAACGAAAAAAAAATGGCAATAATAAAATTGGTGGGTAACCTGGACCACATGCAAATATTAAACAAATCTAGCCAACAATTAATACAAATTCTTTAAATGTAAATTCTATTTCAAATATCGAATTCTTTGAATATTTTATATTTTTATGTTTTGCAAATTCAGGTTAACTTCGAAATAAATTAGTCCACCAAATTGTTTGTGGTTTTAAAAGGGCATATGTAGCTTCTTATACAAATAAGCGGGAAGCGTTACAAAAGCAGGGAATTAAGCTTTAAATGCACAAATACTTAATATTATCAAACCAAAAATAAAAATACGAATAATTATTGTCAAGGCAAAGTAACTGCTTTATTTCATGAAGGTCAACAAAGGAAACTGGAGGAAAGATGTAATCCCAAAACGTATACCTTAGTTTTAGGTAGAACCCTACAAATATATTTCCTTCATTTCGCTCTCCTTTCCCATTTTCTTTTCCAGACCTTCTGCCGCACAACAACAACAATAATAATAGCATTAACGAAAATGTTGGCGAAAAATGCAAAAGGTACTTTTGCATTCATTGAAATGTGTACATGGAAATGGCGGGAGAGGGAACGAGGAGGCGGCAACTGAATCTGGGGGTTGCCCGCCACTGCATCGCATCGATCTTTATCTTTAGAATTTCCGAATTTTCAGAAGTATCGCAGCCGTTTTCCCAACAGCCTTTTGTCCGGGAAAAGGAATCCAGCCTGGCAGCTGGCATTGCTTGCTTGGTATTATGACAAAATGGCAATAAAGTCGAATGCGAATTGCAGGCGAAGTTCAAGGACCTCCCCTGACATTTGGGAACACAACACAACATTTTTAGTGTTTCGTCTTACAGCTGTGCTCAAAATAATAGAGCTGAAACAGACACCCCCGGAGCAACTATTAAGGCATTTTTGATTGCACTATTATATTTGTATTACATTATTACTTATACTCATAAAATGAACACAGGTTTCCTTTCAAAAATATCTATCACCCAAAGTGTAGTTTTAACTTTCGACCTTTTAGTCAGACGGTCATTCTAAATAAAAATAAAGTCCTTATCCTTAGAATTATTCAGACATTCAATATAGTCTACATTAGTGGAGCCCAAACCCCTGATAAGCAAGTCATACAATATACAAACATATCTTCCCGGACTCTGCGCGCACACTGACCTTGTAAACGGTCGTGGGCCTTCGTTAAGAGTCGTCTTCAGTTCGTGTACCTTCGGCAAGTCTCTTTCGCAAAGAGCGAGTGATAAATATAGCCATTGTAAGAGTTAACCAGCTATTTTTAATTATAGCTTTAGTATGCAACTTTTTTCTTTAAACAATTATTCGGTTTCTACTTATTTTCTCATATGTATATTTACTTACGGACACAATAGAAAATGGTAATATTATTTAATAATAATTGTAATTAGTGGGCAGGTGGAATTATTCCGTTGATGGCATTATTTTGTTGACCTAAGCTGTGTGTCGCTATATGATGATCCCTCCTGTCTTCCCTTGCCCCATCGAAAACCCTTGAGGCCCATATAAAGTAAGACCATAAAGGAAGAGGAGTAAAAAAAATAAGGCACAAGAACAAGCGAAAAATTGGTTATAAAAGCCGGCAAAAGCAGGAGCATTGGTAAGGGTAAGGGTAAGGTAACCCTCATGAGCTGCTCTACCCTCTGCCGAAAGGGGTGGTGTTGGTGGGCGGTCTAGTGGGGTGGATTTAGCAACACAGCGTTTGCATGCTTATGGCTGTGTGTATTTCGTAAAAGTGTGGGTCGAGATCGCAGCCACCCGCAGGGAGAAACAATATGTGTAAATATGTATTTATGTATGTACATACACATATAGTGTATTTTGTGTGATATTGGTAAACCTCTTGAGCAAAGCCAACTTGCAGCTCAAAGGAAACCCCAGAAGACTGGTTTCTCCCGTTAGTATGTGTTGCAACAAAGGGGAAAAAGAAGTAGCAGGAAGAATGATAAAAATGCGGTGGGAACATACACGCACGCACACACACACACACAATGACAGAGAGCATGCGCCCAACTCAATGGAAGATGCAGGAGAGAGCGAAAGAGAGCTCAAATTCAAATCAAACATTAGCTCCAGTGGAATCAGGCGTGCAAAATGCAAAGGAGTGAATGAGAGGGTGGCATAGCATGACAGCATATTGATTGATACACAAACGAGTTTTGGAATCAGAAAAGAGAAAACAAATGTGCGCCAAGGCAAACGCGCCAGGGAATGAGATGATACCATGGCGTAGGTGTCAGCAGGGTTGTCAACGTCATTAAATATATGTAAAATATGTACATATACAATAAAGATTTGCGACACAATCTATTTGGATAAAAATATTTTTTAGAATCTAGGCATTGTTATTTTTATATTCAAATAATTTGTACAGATTGAAAAATAGAATATTTTCACTTAAATAATTTATGTACATATTTTTCAACGACAATAGATTTTCATTCTAAAAAAAATTTGATATTAACTTAAACGAAAATTGTTAAATAATACTTGTCTCCCTTTTTATTTATGTGTATATCCAAAAATCGACAACTCTGTTTGAGTTTTTGTTTACTTCGGCTGCGAGAGAGAGAGATAACCAGAACAACATGCCGAGAGTAGAAGAGAGCATGTGAACGAGAGCGCGGCTAGGGTTGTCGAGTGCAGCTTTTGCTACGGAAACAACAAAATCGGTTGCCTTTTGGCAAAGAACTTTTGCTTTTTCAATGTTGTTGAGTGAGCTATGCTCAGAGGGAAGGCGAGGAATCAACCACCAACAGCCGACGCACAAACACAAACGAACACAGGCATGCATTGCGAAATTCGTTGTCAACAAAATGCAACAACAACACTGAACCGCACTGCACAGAAGCAGGAGGGCTGTAGCAGAGGAGCTGTTAAAGATGGGGACGAAAACTCGTTTTGGGACTTGAGAATTTTATTTGAGCGCCTTTTATGACAACAATAAAAAAAACAAATAGACTACAATATTCCTTAAGAAAGCAGTTTACGATAATGTCACGATCCAGAAAGTAAAAACTCAATATGCAAAGAGTGGCAGCTCCAAAAATTATAATCAAAAATTAAAAACTTAGTAGACACCAGTGCAAGTGCAGGCATAATAGCAATGGTAAGAATACATACACATAAAACAATAAGCATAAGAAACAAATTGTAAATGTTAAAAAACGAAACCAAACTTATAATACCTTTTTTGCATGAACTTCAATGCACGACGATCCATTATTCAAAATAAAAACAATATGTGTAATAAATTAAAGTTATGCATGCGACGGCGGCGTTTTCGATTTTCGGCGGCGGCGGAGACACTCTTGTTTTTATTGTTGTCGCGCTTTCTATTTAGCCTCTCTAGTTGGTTTTGTTTTTCTCTTGTTGGTGTTGTACATTAATAAACACAAGACGAACGAACACATACGCATACATATACAGGCAATAAATATAAACATACAGGCCAACAACAAACATATAACGTGAAACGCAAGACAAAAAACGTACACAAAAACGATATGAATCCGACGAAAGTCTCTTGCAGTCTCGTCTCTCTCTCTCTCTCTCGCTCGCTTGCTTGCTCTTTATCGTTGTTTAGTGTGTAAATGAGTGTTTCGTGCACGAACGGCAGTAGTAATTAGTGTAAACTTCACTCACGCTCACTCCACTCTCTCTCTTTTTTGAGACTTCAGTTGTGCAGTGGGTTTTTGTAGTGTAATTAAAAGACTCAGGGGCCAAAGCACCTGTGCACGCGATCTTACATTAAAAAAAAACCGCAACGACGACAACCTTAGACGCTTGTTTTTATTGGGACCGTTTTACACTTTCTAGCGGCAGTGACACGCCGCCAGCAAATATTCGTACTTTTACAAGGCATAACTTTTTGCTTTGCATTCACCAATTGTTACCACTGTCAAGCACTATTAAAAAAAAAACAATCATAAATCGGAAGGGTATTCAATGTGTGTGAGTCACGTCGCGTCGTCGCGAGACTTTTTTCGTTCAATATCCATTTACGGATACGAGCGTACAGCGCAAGAACCGCACACCGCCAAGTTGAATTTCAGACTGAACCGCGCGACACGGCGACAACTCTACACTGAGTCGTCGAAACAAAATGAAGTGCGCATGTGTTGGTGTTGGTGCTGCTTTGCGAGACAGCTGGGCAAGGGAACCAGTTTCTCTCTCAGCCGAGCGCAGGCGATAACTTTTCTCTATACTGAAATGCACGGGTGCGAGTGCGATGGTACTAGGGGCAACTCTAGTCGGCTCGGGCGTGCGAGCGAAATGCCCTTAGCACGCTTGGGGTTGGAAAGAAACAGCAGTAGTTCATAAAGCAAGCCAAAAAGAAAAAAAATAATAATTAAGGCTACAGCTGGCGGGCATGTGTTTGCCAGTTTGTGTGTGTGTGTGTGTGTGCTTGAGTTTTAACCACCCCGACGAACTGATGCCTCCCTTCCCCTTGAGTCGACCGCGACAAAATCCAGTTTTTGTGTCTGTACACTCGAATGTCTACCGCCCGATTGTTGCTATTCTTCATCTTCTTTTTTCATTCCACCACCACAGCCAGCAACCTACCTGGACGTCAACCTCCCTCTTCCATTTCCATTCGTATTCCTCCTCCTACCCTCCAGCTGTACTGTTCCGATCGGATCGGCTTTACTTTATTATTAGTTGTGCTTGTCGGAAACAGACGATGGAATACAGAAGAAAAAGCAAAGGGGAGGGAGCAGAGTATGCGCAGAGGCAGAGCGAAATGTATTTTTCACTCACTCACTCTGCCGAACACTGAACAGTGGCGTTCAATCCATTATTATTGGATTGCATTTTACCCTGCCGGTTTTTTTTTTCTTTTGTTTGTGCTGGCGATGATGCAGTTGTTCGGTTGTTGATTTAATACTTTTTTCTCGTGTAGCGTGGACAGTGGCGCAAGCACTTACACTTACTTGTTGTCTTTAATTTATATGTATAATGTTTTAGTAGTTTAACATTTTTAACTATAGTACATATGTATGTATGTATATTTTTTTTTCAAATCTACGCGTGACAAATATTATTTTGTATTATTATTGTTTATATTGTTGAATTTGTAACAGGAGCATTCTTTTGCGAAAGTATATTTATAATATTAATGGAGGGAAAAAACATAATATTAATACACACATGACATATGATACAAATGAACCTGTATTAATATTAGAATTGTAAATATTATATTATTATACATTTATTATTTTCCTTGGCAGTTCGTTATATCGTAAAAATGTTTCATTGGTTATTCGTGTTTTGCCCCACTGTGCCTGTCATTTAGCATTTCATTTTTCATTTTGTGCTGTGTTTTTTTGTTTGAGTGCGTTGGCTTGGGCTCTTGTCGTTTTTCCCCCGCTCCTACAAATGTACATCATTCGGATTCCTATGGTTATTGTTAACTTTTTGTTCGGTAGAATATCGCTTCGTCTCGTCTCGTCACACTTTTTTTTCTGCCCCGACGCCATATTATTTTTATGCCCGCTAAGTGCTTTTGCAGCCTGCTCTCTCGCTCTCTGCTTTGCTTTTATTTGATAATGCGAGTGTGTGGGTTCAACGTGGTATTGCTTTTTCGCTTTTTTTAAGCTCTTTTCTTATTAGTGGCCTGCCCTCTCTGGCGGACCTTCCGCCTGGTGCCCGACTTCCTTCTTTAAACGCTCTGGCACGCTCAACTGTACAAACAGTCGGGCATGCGCTCTTTTGCCGCCAATTCAAGTAATTTCCTTCAAGTTGTTGTTGGGGGCTAGCCGCTGTTGTTATTGGGGCGAGTGAAGAGTAGGCGGCCAGTTACATATATACATACATACATACATACGTATGCATATGGCTGTGTGTGTAGATGCGCGCGCGTTTGTATATTTGCATTTCGTAAAAATGACAAATGCTTAATGAGCGTAAATTATTGTGCGCTCGCTCTTTAACCATCGTATAACTCGCTCCCGCTCTCACCCATTGTCCGTCGTACCTGTTGGGCAATTGTCCATTTTTGAAAAGACGAAACCGTTGGTTTATCCTCGTCTCCTTGAACCGATCTGGTGGTGTGATGGCTTGTGTGCCTTTACATACACACATATGTATGTATGTACATATATACGTATGTGATAGTTAAATGTGGGTTGTTCTTGGTTTTACATCTATTGCCCGACGCTAAACGTAATGATGTGCGTACCGTTTTTTCCCGTTCCGCTGCTGGGGTTTTATTGTTAAAAGGCGTGGCCAGCAAAATACAGGAAAATGGATCGCGCTGTCATCTCGAAAATCATCGAGCAAGCGTGCGCTTTCATACCGTTGTATTGCAGTGGTCGGCACGGCCCTATCCTGCGGGTCAGCAAAGTTCTCTTCGCGTATGCTCTCCGGAAATGAAAGCACAGAATTAATGGTGCTGTCCTAAATCTAGCCGTTTTTTAGCGTTAAATATGTAGCTATACAATACGAATGCGAGGTTTGCTTGATTCGTGTTCCTCGACATTTCTAGAACCTTATGACATAATTAATATTATGACTATTTCATTTAAATTTATTTTTATAACTATTCTTAATCAACATCACCAGCCAAGAATCTAGTCATGTCCGTCTGTCCTTCGTTTTTTATGCAAAGGAGTCTCAGTTCTTGAGCTATCGATATTTTTGCTATTTTTTTTAAATATCCAAATAAAATATTTATAAATATGTACAAATGTGTATATGTACATCTTTAATAAATAACAACAGCTTATTTTAAATGTCCTTTAAATTGTACTACTATATTATATACATATGTATGTACATACATAAGTACATTTGCTTACAGTTGCTTTAGGAACTAAGGGACTTAACTGGGTTTTTATTAATCACAAATTTTTATATCATTTTACGTTGAAATGTGGCTGTGGGATTATAGTTCTGAATATAATAAAATATTCACATATACATACATAAGTACATAAATACATGTTCGCAAAAGCAAAACAATTAAAAATGATAACTATTTTAGTTTTGACATTGGGTTTTACTATTTACCCTTGCCCTTGGTCTATTAAATTTAAAAAGATTGATTTTCTACATTTTTTCGGTTTCAAGATATTATATTTGCAAAACCGTAAACCTTTAACTATACATTTGTAATAACTATTTTATGTTGGTCAACTTTTTGTTGGGTTTATTTCTAAACCAATTATCTGTTTAGACTCCAAATGGAATGGTCTTTCACTAATAGAAGATTTGTAATATACATATATATACATATATATATATATATATACATATATGTTCTCCAATGTCGCTCGGGATATAGAAAAATACGAAAATGTAAAGCAAAAAGTTATAGCTTTTCGCAACAGCAAACTGCCTTATGATTTTTTTATATAAAAAACCAAGTAATAAATCACTCTACAATTCTAGCTGCAATCTCATTTTGTAATATCGTTATATCATTATTTAATACTATGCATAGATATGTACATACATACATACATATGTATGTATTTAAATATCCTCCTTTTTTCAAAACAACATGTATCAAAACAATCTCATCTTACTTGCCTTTGTTTATTATTTTGCATAACTTTCTCAATAAAAAGAAAACAAGAATGAATCTGTGGAGTAATATTTATAGGGTACACTTGGCGGGAAAAAGTCTATATCGAACATGCCCGTAAAATGCATTATTTCAGGGTCTAACACGCCCCAGGACCCCTGGTTGCTTCGATTATTACGAATTCTCCATTGATGCCAACTCACCCCTCCTTGGGCATTGTGTTTGCGTTGTCCCTGCTTTTGGTACACTTAATTGACCTGTCAACTCGGTTGTAGGGCGCACACACACACACAGGAAGTACTCGAATTTCTCTCGCAGTTTTCGGGAGGTATTTTCGCTTCCCACAAGTACAGTGGAACAAGCATAAACCGAACCAGTATGTAATTGCAAATGCCATGCAGACTTTAAGGAGATGAAAGGAATATCTAATAATTGATAATAAAATAAAAAATAAATAATAAATAATAAAAAGAAGGAAAATCTTATTGATTTGTTTCGATAACTTCGTAACGCTACGGTATTTACATAATGTACTGAAAAAAGTTATAATTTAATAGCTTAGATAATATAAAATATTACTACTTACATACATACATATATACATATGTATATATATCTGAAATCATGTCCGACTTCTATGAAAATAACCCATGAAAACTGCTGAAACTGTACCAAAACATCTAGATAGATTTGATGCGATCCATGCGAAAAAGTTAAATACGGGGAGAGGCCTAAAAAGGGTTAAGTTCCGCCGTCCCATCGAAAATGCACCCTTTTTCTCCATTTTCGGAATACTCGGCAAACACGGCACAATTATCCTCAAACGGGAATCAATTCAGATATCGGAGGACAGGAAATACCAACAAGTACAACCCTTCGGCTTCTTAAGGGTAGGAGCCAGCGGTTTGGAATTTCGGTAAACATGTGCGCCCTCATAAAAGTATGCAACAATATTCATGAACTGAATGTCAGGCAAATTTTAATGGGCGGGGCACTCACTTAAGCTGTGAATCTAAGAGGTCACCACAACGAAATAGCAAGACGTCTTCTAATCCTACCCAGGAAAATAAGACTAAAAAGGTGCCATCCAGAATAATATATTCATTAATGTATAAAATGTAAAATAAAATGTAAATAATGTAAATGTTTAATGTAAATATTTTATTATATAATGTAATTATGTAGCAGTATCACACTCTGATGAATTTTTTGTTTTTTCCCATATATACAACCAGATTAAGTTGCCCTTTAGGTAGCAGTAC